>OY757025.1:82159495-82176934 GCA_963580285.1 Lucinisca nassula
CATACATCTCCATTAACAGACATGTAGTATAGAATTTTCCTCAGTTCATGTGTGTCCATTTTTCTGGTGATGTCTCCGAGGGAGTAGTTTCTGTTAATTTCTGTTTCCAAAAGTCTCTCCACTCGTTGTAGTCAGGTTTTCTTCCGTATCTGTTATGACTGTTTTTCAGGAACATCCAGTTTTTATAGGCTTCGACTTTTTCAGATGGTGTTAAATGGTCCAATCCTGTCGTAGCACTATATTCTTTTCTTCTTTCTTCTGATGGTACTTCGTCCAGGAGCAACTCGTCCCATTTTTGGATGACATCGTAGATGTTGAGATTATTCAGGGCATGGATATGTATACCATAGTCTGTTATCCATTCGTTTGGTTTTGTCCACAAGCACAAGTCATGGTATTTCTGACTGGGATGATTTATTCTACATCCTTGGCACTGGTGACGGGCATAGTCAAATATAGCAGTCATCAAGTTGATCTTCATGGCTCGTATAAGGGTATCTTTAATCCATTTTTGTCGTCCCAGTGTTTCATTGTCTTCTGATAATCCCTCAAATTCTTTTTGTAGCATGCCATTTCCAGATGAAGTAGAATCTGACCATAGTAGATAATCCCTCAGTTCTTCTTCAATATAGTATCCACTATGCATCTTTTTTTTCAGTAGTCTGTGATTACTTCTCTGAGTCCGTTAATTTCTATCAGATTATCAAATTCAGCATACACAATGACGTTGATAGTCTTTGCGAGCGAATTGGCAAACTGAAGTTCTAGTCTCAGGTTTCCAGTTTTTATAGGGTGGAGATGACTCTGGTCAGCAGCTTGATCAGGTGTGAAGTCATATCCCCAGAATGTGTATCCGTCTTTGTAATCCTCGTAATCGATGTTACAATTCTGAACTTGGTCTCGACTACTCAGAGCCTGATACAGTGACATGTATGATCGAAGGTACTCGTTTCTGGTGAAGTTAGGTTCAAAGGGTCTGCCATAGATATTATGTCCATCGAGTGTGACATCCAATTTACTGAGATTGAAAGGTTGGAAGTTAAAGGGGTTCGTGGGAAACGTGCCATTGAATGTTTCATTAGGAACCATGCCAATGAACAATCGTTTTGGAAGTTGGCCTTGGAACAGATGGTCTTCAATTTTAGATCTGAGTCCAGTACCAATGGTAAATGTTTTCACCTCAACTCTTCTGATGGGGAATTTGGCATTATGTTGAGCAATGCTCTGATTCAAATCGTTTGTGATAGCTGGTAGAAGTTGTACATTTCTCACTGACAGTTTGGCTACATCAATTTTGAGTACTACAGGGTAACCATCCTCAGCCATGATACAAAATTGAGGAGATGCTCTGTTAAGTCTGAGTTTGATTTCGATGCCATTCGGAAGATATTTGTCTTGCATGGCCAGATCTAAATGTAATCGGCCCATGAGTTCCAAAGATTTACTTTGTTTTGTGGTTTCACCTCGGCCTTTTTTTATGCTATCACAATCAAAATCCTCAAATTTCCCAGGTTCATCTTCATACCAGTGCTCTGCAGCTTTTAACTGATTGTCTTTGACATCTGCTCCAAAGGAAAATAAGTTTTCTATGTAGGCTCTGTACGGATATGTATCCATATTACTTGTGACCAGTTTATTATTCAGGTACAAATCGATGCTACTGAACATACTGTGAAAGAAGTTGTTGATAGGGGCAACCTTTTTGTCCTCAATATTAGTTCCATCTGGTTTCAGGATTCTACATTTCAGATAAAGATAAGTTTGAGATAAATCTGTATAATATTCAGTATGGGGTGGAACCAAAAATTCAATGGGTGCCTGATAACTATCCAGGGAAGCGATAGGATGATAATCAGTCCACTGAGTTTCTTGCATAGTTGTCATTGTCGGAGGAACGGATTGCATTTCCAACTCCGTTTTGCTGCACTCACAAGAACCTGATTGCATCATTATTGATCGAAAATATCTTTCGGAAATTTAAGATTTTTTTGGAATAGCAGTTGAGTTTTTCTTTTTTTGGCCCTTCTTAACACCTTGACGTTTAGTCTTAGACTGATTCTTTTTAGATTTGGCTTTTGATTTTATACCCCCACTTAATTCACCCAGAGCTGATTTTCCTAGAGATTTCAAACTCTGTTTGCCTCTTTGTTTCAAAACTTGTTTGATATTTTGACCTTCCAACATATCGCGAAGAGCACCTAGTCCCTCCCTTTTTGCAACTTGTTTTGCACTTTTTATTCCTGCTTGAGCTAGAGGTTTTAAAATGGGAACAACACTTCGCATTGCTGTTTTAAATATGGAACCTAAACCATGACCATATTGTCTTGAGACACCTCGATAGACGGGAAAGTCTTTAAACCCCGCTCCAGACTGATGATAATGAATAGTACGCATTATTGTTCTTTTTTTCTGAAGTGTAGTTTGATCAATGTCTTGCCAGTAATGAATGGAATATCATTACCTGTATCACCTTTTATACTAATGTAAACTTGATCAATGAAGGATTTTGCCACTGGAACGTAATGCAAGTTGAGAAATTCTTGATGGAAATGAATTTCACCAGTTGTATTTGCAAATGGAACTACTCTTAAAATGGGAGCTGTTATATGCCCTATGTTTGTGTAACCGGCCACATCGGAATACACAAAGAAGCGACTGTTATGAATATTCAAGTCAACACCATATTTGAATTTGACAGCATCGTTGCCTAATGGTTCTCCGTGAAATTGTTTATCGATGCCTAAAATGATTGCTAATGGTGTTGGAAATACTATCTGAATTTGACTTGTGTAATTTGAACCAGAAGGATACTCTACTGCAACCTTGATGCGTTTTAATTGACTTCTGTATTCAAGATGAATTTTAATGTTGTGTTGAGTCAAAATCTTTTGAATACGACTCTCAAGTGCATTTTTCATTTCCATAATCAAATGTTCAGGGCTAGTATAATTTCCTGTTGGAAAGGTAACTTTATAATCTGAACATTTTTTTGTTTGTCTGCAAATTTCATGTCTTAAGTGATCAAACTTTATGTCAATGAAAGCATTATTTGTTAATCGAAGAAAGAAAAAAATATTTTTATCTGTGATATTCATGATTTCACCTGGTGTTATTATTTCTGCTAAAGCTACCTCCCAATTTTGTTTGTCAATTTGAATAGGACAATCTAATTTGACTTTGAAAGTAGATTGAGTATTTTTGGGAAATGTGTCTAAAGAACTGTCACTTAATAATGTCAAGTAAAATTCTTTCATGGTTTTTGTTTATCCTCAGGGAGAGAAGATGCAATTGGAGTTTGTCTTTTGAATTTTAATCCTGGGGATGGTAAAATGTATCCAACAGAGCTACTGAGTAATATCAACCACAATTCTTTGTCTGGACTTCTTAAACTGATTTGTACCAATGAGGTGATAATGATGGCATAAACGACAATGATTTGAGCCAAAAATGTTAAGCGATTTTTTGCTAATACTCCTTGACTACCGTCTGCAGATTGTAAAGAAGCAGTGTCACGCACGAATGAGCTTCTGAAATTCCTGATTCTAAAATCCAACTATCAAATTTAGATGGATACCCTTTCCAGTGAACTTTTATTTCTTTGATCCACTTTTTACCAATTCTACGTTTTCTACGATCTATGATAGATTCAATTTCGAATATTTGATCTTTTTCTACACGTTGTAACTCTTGCGAGTAAAAAGTGCCTTTGACTACTTCGCCATCTAGATCTACTATTTTATAGGTTACAGGATTTTGATGTTTGTACACAGCCGAAATTTGAAACAACTCTTGTGTCCAGTTTGGTAAATAACCTTTATCAAAAGTACGTTTTGTCTTGTTAATGCGAACATAATCACTGACTTTTAATTTTGGACTTTGATGTTTTTGTTTCTTTCCAAATAAATTTTCTGACACTACAACTTCGTTTTTGCTAGTTACAGATGCAGGTGCACATTTGATACTTCGATGGTATGCATGGTTGTAGCCATGAACTAATTTTGGAAGTACATCAATATATCTCAGCGTACGATGATGTGTAAAATATTTCCACATGCGACTTTTCAAAGTTCTTTGAAATCTTTCGACAATACTGGCTTTAGTTTCAGGATTTTCTGTCGTGAAAAAATGAATCTTTTTTGACTTTAAAAAATTCTGAAAATTTTTATTTTTAAATTCTGTTCCCTTATCAGACTGGAGGCTTTTTGGACTTCGTTTTTTCAAGATCAATTTGAATGCTTTGATCAAAGTTTTACCCGTCTTATCTTTGATGGGAACAACCCAGGCAAATTTGGAAAATACATCAATGACACAAAGCAAGTATCGGTGTTTGTCATTGAACTTAGACATACTTGATACATCTGCTAAATCTGCTTGCCATTGATAATCGATTCCTGCAACAACAGTTTTTCGACGTTTGAATTTTCTTCGAATAGGTTTATGCAAAGTGTATGTCTTTTGTTTCCTCAACCAATCCCTGACATCTTTAAGTTTTACTTTTTTAGAAGTTTTTCTAGCTAACTGGAATAAAGCTTGTTCTCCAGCATAGGCAGCAGGACTTTTAGGATCATAATATAATTTTTCAAACTTCATTGTTCATCATAGGTTAACCATTTAGGTATGAAAGGACCTTCCATTTCTTCTTCTTTTATATGTTTTCTCGCTAATCGCCTTACGTGTTTTTTGACTGAGGGCAGATCATATTTACGCTGTTTTGTATAGGGAGTCCCTAGTTTATGACGTTTTGATTTTGGAGGAGTCACAAAGACATCCTCTGGTGATTGTTCAGGAGGAGGAAGCTGATGTTCGTGCATCCATTCCCATCTGTCTCTATTGCCTACCACATCTTGAGGAATATTCAATTCTCTCAATCCTTGTGCAAAAGCTTGCCAACCCGTGGGCTCAATACCTTTCCTATGTCTGATCACATCATTGACCAAGTCGATAATGTTAGAACCAGGAATAGGTTTTCCATACATCTTGACTGTACCATCATCATCCCAAGCTATGTTTTTATTTTCTTGCAACATAGAAAGCAAAAGCTGAGCTTTTCTTTTCATGGTGGAAGGAACACTGTCAATAATGTGCTGATCAATCTTCTTAGGTTGCAGAACAGGCTGGGAAAGGGAAACTGAAGGTTCTTTTAAAGCTTTTTTATGAGCCGTCTTAAATTTATGCAAAGTTTCACCAAACAACTGAGACTTTTCTGATTCCGAGATTTCATTATTACTCATAACAGAAGACAAGTCGTTTTGAAGATTAGCAGTAGCCGAAACTTCAGGATCAGGTGGTAATCTAGGTTTCTGAATTTGTTCCTCTTTCCAACGTTTCATATCTTCCCAAAGTTTGAATGGGACAATAGCCATTTTACGCCCTTCCATGATTTGGATTAAGAAGGCCACCAAGGACAGATCCTATGAGTGGGGCAATCAAAGGTTTGAGTAACAATCCTAGTAAAGCCCCACCTTTCTGATTAATGATTTTCTTTTTTGCTGCAACAGGGACCTGTTTTGTACTCAGCAAACGAACATGTTGTTTTCTAGATTGTAAGTGTTGTTTCTGAGCTTTAGTTAGATGTACATTGCCTTTTATAATGTTTAAGCAACATTCCCCTACACAATCGATCACTTCTTTGGGTGAATCATTGATTATTTTTTGACGAAATTTTGGAGGTAATTGACAAAGTCCTTCTAAAAAAGGACCATATTTATTAATCAAAGAAGTTTTCTTTTTTCTCAGAGTTTTCCTTTTACGTACGGCCGTCATGATTGTCGTGATACACTATGAAGAATCCCAGTCGAACATGGGCTTTTATATTTTGCGTCTCGTAAGTTTCAAGTTTGGACCTCTGTTATTGATTCTAAAAGGTTGATTATACATTTTTTGTCCCTGCAGAGCTTTTTCACGCATTGCAGCTTCAAATCCAAACTGTCTTGCAGTTTGAAAAACATGTGGTTCCCCAGCATAGAGTGGTTGAAATCTAGCAATATTTGGTGAAATGGTTTTTTGACGAGTTACAGAGCGAGCATTTTCAGTAGGCGATCGCATCCCAAGACTTTGCCATGATGTAATTGGACGTTTTCTCACAGTAATAAATTTTTCATTAATTTTTCTAGGTTTTTTCTTTTTTTCAGAAGTCTTCTTTACAGAAGTCTTCTTTTTGGCAAACCGTCTTAATATTTTATTACCGTCCCATCGAATTAATGTTCTGATAATAACGCCACCCAAGAAACCACCACCGCCAGGTTTCAAAATGATGTTACGTTTAACATCACTATTGACCATGGTACTTGTTAATTTTCTGAGATCATCTTTATGTTTTTCCATAAATTTCTTTGTCTGTTTGGGTAATTTCATTTTACCCTCAACGATTTTTCTTGCAGCCAAAGAAAACCATTTTATCATTTCGAGTAATCCCTCATTGAGCAATTGTTTACGTTTTACAGTATTTGGTTCTCTACTCAAATTGTAGAGTGCCCTTATCAAGTTAGCTGATGTTCGTTTCGAAACCATAATGACTTGTGATCAATTTTCAAATCAGACACACACTTTTATATGTTTGGGAAATAAACAACTGGTCCTTGATGATTTGGTTTTGTAAACCAGTTTTGAAAAATATTTGTTCTAAATCTCAATAGATCTGGTGTATCTGGTTTCAAATCGATCAGTAAGTATCCATGTGGTTTGGATGTGGCATCATTGAAAGCATACATCAAATGTGGAGATTGAAGTTGTTTTGCCAAAACTTTGACTTGCATTTTATCTCGAGGACTTTGAAACAAAATGAGATAATGTGCATTCAAACTGATAGTTCGACTATCTTTACTTTGGTGAAACAAATTTTGTGTGATGTATATCACACTTGCATTTCGATGATGCCCTTTCCTTGTAAACCACAATTTTATTTTTTCTTCATCTTTGTCTCCTAACATATCGTCAAAGACGATCAAGTGAGACAAACTCGTATCGCTGACAATGTCATCATCGTCATTGGGAATTTCAGAAAGAAATGTGATGTTGGATCCTTCACGTTCTTGTAAAATATTATAAGTTGGTTGCCATTCTTTGTAACACCATACGATACGTTGTGGTTGAATATCAAACAAGTCATGTTTGTATTCAATGACTTTTCTTACAAACTCTGTTTTTCCAGATCCACTTGGACCTGATATGAAGAGATTAGCAGGATGTTTGAAAAACAAACTGCTAATATCTTGTACTACTGGTGTCTGAATGCTTGACATGATGAGTAATGAGAAAGAACAACGAACAACATGTATATTTATATAGTTTTAATGATGTAAAAAAAATCCTATGTACTAAGATATCATGGTATTATTCATAACCATATGGCACAGTGTACCCATTTTTCACAATCACACGTTTGTCATATGTAAATCTATAAATCTTTGAAAGTTTTTCAGTGGTAACTTTTCTATTTGGATGTTTTCTTATTTTATGTTGATACTGCACAGTTTCACGGAAATCTCTATCTTTAGATTTTGCCAAGTTTAACATTTTCTCAAAATGTATAATTTGAGAAGTGTTAAAATCCAATGTCAGTCCTTTTACTTTACAAGTGGATTTTCTATCACCATTGTTTTCAACATACTCGTAACCATAATTCTTTGGACCCATACCAACAAATTTTGTGATTTTTGCATTGGGCATCTCATCAGTCCATTCACCAAGTCGATTATTCACAATAGTTGGATTCCAAAGTTTGGGATTGTGGACATAGATTGCAGAGTCAGTGTCAAAGTAGAGTACACGTGTATCAAGTTTGTGTAATACACTGTACAATTTCAATCTGGCTTGTGCTGTCACAAAAGATGCTACTACCACATTACTGCAACTATGAGGTTCAATGATAGAGTCTGTTTCTTCCCAGTTGACATGTAAAAACTGTTCACCATAGACATCAACATACTTGACTTTTTTCATGGGATTGCTTACCAACTCAAAATATGTTGATGGTTCTGAGATGTATTCAGTTTTAGTCATATTATCTCTTTGTGCCAGTTTTCCCCACAAGTTATTCAACTCAGTCTTTGCAGTAGCCCTACGACCCTTATTCTTTTCAATATGCTCCAATCTAATTCCCTCTGCCTCAAAGTAGTCCTGTTTGAACTTTTCTTTGTCTGCCTCAGTTTTACACCAATCAGGATACCCACTGGCCTCTTGCTTTATTTTCAGAAATGTATCAATGTACCCAGCAAAGATTCCACCTTGGCCAGTTTCTCTATCATACTGAGTTGTCTCAGGGAAATGCCAAACCTCATAAATTTCAGTAAGTTGATAACCAAGTTTCAAAGCTTCAAACAATTCTATACTGACCCAAGTTCCAACCAATTCTCTATCTTCTGCTTTAGTATGATGACAAAGTTGTGAGTTGTCTGACTTCTCTGCACATGTTCTACAGAGTGGAAACAGAAGTTTATTGTTACATTTGTAAGGGAGTACTGGGTGATACAAGTTTCTGGGTGGAAGAACTTTACATTTGATCAGACCACAATATTGTTGAATATTGTCTTTGTCAATTTCTTCTTGAGAATAAATCTCCGGATGACCTAGGGGGAAAATACCATATTTACAAATGTATGGGTACAGAGAACAGACATCAATGTACTTGATTTCTTGATCTGAACGCTCATCAATCTCATGGTACAATTTGGTAGCATTAGTCCTTCCCCCAAACAAAGCATCTCTGGGTTTCAAGGGGTCCAAGTTAGTAAATTCAGCCTCTACTAAAGTTTGGAATTCCTTGTCTTCTCTACACTGTTTGTCAAAATCACATTCCCAACATTCTATGACTTCATACCCTGCAGCTTTCAGAGTTTCAACCTTTCTCAAAGTGGAACAAAAAAGAGTGTCCATCTTCAAACAGTTGTAGGTATTGATCTTATGCCTGTCAGGATAACATCTTTGACAACCATGCCAATAACAACCTTGAAATTCATAGATTTTCTTATTTTCTTGGTCAAACCCATCCACGTAAAACTCACCAATTTTCTGTTCACCACCATTCAATGCATGTTGAATGTGTGTGTTTGTTTTCTTAGCCATTACTTGCAGCCATCTTACAGCCTTGATCGAATATTTCTTTTGGTTTGGATAGCCTTCAGGAGGAATGATAGCTACTGAGTTTTCTGGCATATGATCCTTTCTCCAAACGAGTGAACAAGTTTGAGCCACCGTACATGCTACTTTAAAGGGATCAATTCCACTAGTTTCCATCAACTGCTGCCTAAAGCAAGCACAACCTCTCCTCAAGATATCGACATCACTCCGACAGTACTCTTCCATTTCTTGCCTGAAGTTAAAGATAGCATGTGATTCTACTTTAGACTTATGCCATTGCAAGAAGTCGTCTCTGTCTTTGCTAGACATCTGGCCAGGGTTATACATTTCAGCAGGAAAGTATGGCCCCACATAGTTTTGGTTAGCTTCAGTATTTGCCAAATGTGGGAAATAACCTTTCTTCATTTCTTTAAGTCCAAAGGTATCAGGGAAACTAGCCAAACGTATGTGCAAAAACTGAAACGAATCTTTGAACTCAAGTTTTCCAGCTTTCATAGTAATGATGGTATGCCCATTCATGATCACCTCTGGTTTGTAAGTTCCATTCTCTAAGAGATATCTTAAAATAAACTGCCCATCATAACCACCAAAGTTGTGTGCAATACAAATTGAGCCTTCATTAAAAGGTTGAAATAGCCAAGTGCAAAACTCATGCAAAGTACCAGGACCTTCAAAGATCATTTCTCTTCCTTGATCTGGGAACTTACTACAATTTTTACACTTTTCATGGATAGGTAAATGAATACACTGGTCACAGGCTCTATGTGCTACACAGAAATTAACTTTATGTTCTCCTGTATTTTGTGAAGATTCAAAATCAAAGAAAATGTACTTGGAGGAGGAAGAACTTGTTTCTTCTTCATCATCAGAATTTGCATCATCAGATTCGTCGGGTGCATCACCATCAGTCTTACAAACATAAGATTGTATGTAACACTGGTGATTTGCACCCACGACCTCTTTACAAAATCTACATTTTCGATTCCCTGGACAAACATGATTTTTCTTACTCCCAATAATTCTAGTGAAACAATTTCCACAATTATACACTAACTGACACATGGACTTTTTCTGTCCAGCTTTGATTCTTTTATGATTAGCAAAACATTGAGGACTGTAAAATTTTCTTTTACAATCCCTACAGAAACAAGTTTCTCCTGCCGCACATAATGTCACATTGTAACATTTGTCACATCCATGGGGACACATATGATCCCCTCTCTGTTTATATCCTTTGTCACAAAGTTCACAGAAGTAAGAACATCCTAGAAAACCAGTTATACTGGTAATGGTATCATAATGATTGTCTCCATCATAGTATATATGTATCACTTTAGTCTGTCTTGTCATTTCGAATTCAGGTTTGAAGAGAAGGTCATCTTTCGCATGTTGCGAATGTACTTTGATCAGGTAGTCAGGAGCTAACACAGCTTGAATCTTCTTGTATTCGTCATGTCCACATGGTTTGGTATGTGGAACTTGAGCTCGATCCAACAACTTCTTAGCTTCACTCGTCTGGAAAGGTCTTTCTGATTTTCGTATATGTTCCCATGTCTTCTTCCAGGTCGGGGATTCATCTTTGTCAGCTTGACATTTGCCAACAACCACAGCTCTGGCTAGACACATGGAGTCTTCTGTATTGTTGATATTAACAATACTTCTTTTCATCTTTCTCATATTGTTAGAATCGAAGTAGAGGCCATATTGTAGTGGCTTTCTATTCTGTCCACTTCCTACAGGGAGTCTTGTATGGGTCACTTCCAATGACATCTGACCATCATCGATTCTGAAGTCTTCATTGGACTGTAAGACTTTCTCAATTTCTTGTGACAAGGCTTCTCCAGTCAATGATGATACATCTGTGAAGGGTATGAAGACACCAAGTTTAAGTCCAGGATGGTAGATACTAACTCTTATTCTATCATTGCCCTGTGCCTCAGTATGTCTCTTGATATCGTCCACCAATTTTTGAAACAAGCGTGGTACAAATTCTAATGGTGATGTCTTTTCAGGAAACTTTTTCATGTCCACGCTGTATACATTAGCTCTAGTTCTAAATCGCCTCGACTCCCTCTGTCTTACTGGTTTCAAAGTATAATATTGTTCATTTTCTTCATCTTCGTCTTCAGTGTCAGAATAATCCACCAACTTAGGCCTCTTAGGTGGCATCTCATCATCCGAACTGGATGGAGTTCTTATTCGTTTCCAATGTCTCTTTGGCATGTTGATTGTTTGGTGTTCAATGCTGAACTATGAAACTTCAACCTGAAAAATCCGTTTTTATACTGACCTCAGGAAAAATTTTGCAAGAGGAAACGTGATCAACTTGCGTTGATCATCGTGGTTCCAAATTCCTCCCCGGTACACTCGTGAGTTGCATAGTGGGCTGCCCTGCACCTTAGGACTCCTGGCGATTTGAGATTATCTCGAATACACTTTAGAACCACCTGAATGTCTCTATGGACCAGAGTGATTCCCAGAGCGGAGGCTTCCCGTGAGCGTGGGTCCCCTTAAAGCAGCCTGAGCGTAGCTACCTTCTACTCTGTTTAAGCATATATTCGATAACCTCGCATCTACGGACTAAGGCGGAAACAGCACGCATGCTTTATTCACAGACCAGTAAGCTAGATCACTAGCCTGTTTATAACAAGAAATCACTTTGTATATATAGTCTACCCTAAACCAATGTGATATGAAAATGGTTTTGTGATTTGCATATGAAAACTATCTTTCTTTTAAATTTAAGAAAAGTAAGAATATGATCTATGAATTATGTATAAATTTATAAACTTGTATTATATTTATTTCGAAAAAAAATTATTTGAACCCATTTTAGCTATAAATAGCTGAATGACAATGATTTTTATCATTTTTCATATGTTACTATTTTTAGAATTCCTACTGCGAAAAACCAATAATGCTTATAACATGCAAATGCCTTAACCGATTTTCAAAATTCTTGTTTCAGATTAATCATGACTACCAGCTGTATTCTACCCTTGGAAATAACGGAGATGATTTTGACATACAACATGTACAACTGTGGAAAAGGCCAAGACTTTACAGAACTCATACAAGACAGTTGGTTTTCTATGAGAATGAAGATGTTGAAGACCACTGGATCTCAAATAACTTACCAAGATGAAATGATTCAGTTACTATTACTCATGGATGAACTTCCTAATTTGTCAGATAAGAAACGAATAGAGTTCCATAGACAGATTAGCCGTTTTCATTTTCAACATCAACCAACCCTTAAGAAAGCAAAAAGATGGTTAGTCACATTCTTCAACTTTACCACACGGGACATGTTTTACATGTCTGAGAATTTTCATCAACACTTTCTACATGGTAATGTGTCATCTAGCTTTCTCTACAGAGATATGCTTTTGGGATATCTGATACTGAGTGAGGAATATACCAAAGCTCAAGTCAAACAGTTATTCTGTAGTCAGGACAATCCAGATCTTATGATATTACCATCGGGATGTTTGACTTTCAACGACTATTGGCCAGAATATATAAATAGCAAAGAAGGATATAAAGTGATATTAGGAAACGAACAGTTGAGACAAGAACATAAGATCGTATTGAAGTTCCCAACTAAATATTCTAACTGGGTACTTGACTAAAACAGACCATGATTAAGATTATCAGAAAAAGTCTACCTGTATCTTTAGATCAAATTCTGAAATTTGAGATCTACAGACTTGCCCTTGAACAAACTTTGTCGTTAGAGCCAGATAATGTAGATTTCTTGAAAACTAAAGATGACATTCATATTTGGTTGAGAAGATATGATACATTTATGTCTTTTCGGCATGAGATGAAAAGAACAGCTTGGCTCATGAGTAACATACTGGATGAGTCACCCGTGAAACTGGATCAATGGCGTTTGCATGTAGCTAACAACGATGAGGTGATCAGCTACATTTTCAACATGATAATGGATATTGAAAGAGCTTCATCAGAACAGTCGATGGACTGCTCTGAAACCCGTCATGAGGAACCGATGGAAACTGATATTGACGATTTGATCAAACAGATGGATTCTTTGACCATATAAATTGATCCGATACACAGATCATCATTTTTTTATCAACAGCATGGAGAAGAAGTGGTTTGAAGTACCTCTGACACAAGTGATAAAATTCAAACCTTACAGAAGATTACTACTTTGCATCTACATACTGTTTTCTCATGAAGATATTTCTATGGAGGAAATCCAGATGAAATTAAATGAAAAAGAAACTTTTGAAGATTTCAAGAAATTGTGGTGGACTTGTGCTAAGTACAAACTGTTAGAAGATTCAGTTATTACATTTGAGAACTGGAAAAAAACTGTAGCTGACAATCCAAAGGTGATCGAGTTCTTACATTCAAAGACACGAGGCAAGGATGATATAAAAGGAAGTGATCTTGAATAGAACTTCATTCTACTTCTGACTGCCACAGTGAAAACTTCAAAAATCTTAAACAAGATGGAATACAATAGGGATCCAAGAACAAAGAAATATAGTGATCCTGAAAGTATCTACTACCATTGTTCAAGTTTAAAGAAGTTATTGAAACAACAATATGATATCCATCTTCTACGAACATTGGAAAAATCACTTCTTGATCAACAACTGATGAGAACACCTTATGGTCGTTGCTTCAGATGTAATGCTACGACACACTGGTCAAGAGATTGTACATCGGGCTTCAAGCTACCCTACGGACACTGTTACATATGTGGACTTCCAGATCATTGGGCACCCGAATGTCCACAGAAGCAGTTGATACAAGATGAGTTGGACATACCACCTGCATTACCTACTGAAGAAATATCATCTGACACTCCTCAGGAAAAACAGTCTTGTGCCGATGAGAAACAGCCTTGTGCCGAGGAGAAACAGACTTCTACTGAGGAGAAACAATCCCAGACTAGTGTTAAGAAATCAAGAAAAAGAAAGCGAACAACTTCTAACACTCGTGGTGTGAAGAAACCAAAGACAAAATAGACATTTGACTGTGAATAAAACAAAGTGTCATAGACATTAGTTACAGACATAAGATAGTTATAGTTAAGAAACATAGTATTGTATTAAGAATTTTTAAAATACATTAAAAACAGTAAAAGTTTACCAGTCTTTGTTTTGTAATAAAAGGTTATTCTTTAACGAAATACATGGGTTAGCCCTAAAAAGGACTGTTCTTATGTAGCTAGTAACTTAAACAGTTACTAGCCACGGAATGGCTCCACTATAGCGATCGGTTTAATGGTAACCGATCCCACTCCCCTTCTAGCCAGGAACTGCTGGAAAGCCAGTCCGCTTTGCAGTCTCTCCACTTTCTTCCAGTACTCTTCCTCAGTACATGGCTGTTGTCTTTCCACCTCAGGACATTTCCTTCGGTGGAAGACAGCACGTAACTTCTTAAACCAACTCATACTGGAACAATATGGTGAGAACTCAAAAGCAGAAGGGTTTTTATACAATGTAGGAGGATTGACCTACTTTAATCGAACAACCAATCAAACTGGCTAACGAAATAGCCAATAGTGATCATCCTAAGAGAATTCTTCGTCTTTGGTGTAGCAATGATGGTCTATGTTCGAAACATAAATCATTATAGCAAATATCAGACTTAGGAATCTTTTGTATGATCATCAAAAGGTCCTCTTTCAAGAATAAGTGGTGGCCCTGAAAAGGGCCATTTGGTCTAGAGAACCTTCAAAGGTTCAGTTTTTTTTCTTCTAGACACTCATCACATATGGACAAACTGTCGTCTTCAAAGAACCCATCGTCATCATCAGGGCAGTTGTGCTCCTCTCCAACATACCTTAGAATGACGTAGCACTTACCACATTCAAGATAAGTTGGAGCATTACACTCACTGCAAGTACCAGACTTTGGGTATTCATCCATGGTTATGAAGTTAGTAATAATCATGAATGATATATATACAAGTGACATCGGATTGACCTACTTAAAATGAAAAAAACTGGCTTAGCCAATCATAATCATAGAATTCATCGTCTTTGATGTAGCAATGATGTTTGTTCTTTCTAAACATCATAGCAAATACCAGACTTAGGAATCTTGATTGAACATTATTAAAGGACATTCATTCAAAAATAAATGGTGGCCCTGAAAAGGGCCGTTGGGATTTGTTAGTTTATAAAACTAACACTGACAGCAGGTTCTCCCGCCACATGCTGGACATCTTCTGGCCCAGGACTCATAAGTTATCCTGGACCCACTGGAAAGGCAGAACGGGGGCTCTGTCGCTTCTTGGCTCCAGTCTTCCGTCTGTGTGGCAGCAGAAGACCCAGGTAGCTCACCATTCCTTTGTTGACCATGGGCCAACTCTGCTGCCTCTTTTGTTATGGCTATCATCTTCTCCATATTATCCAGTGAGGAAAATAATCCTTCAGCTTCTCGCTTGACTATGTCAAACGAGAGCATCAATTCTCTCACGCCACTCTTCAGTGACTCTGTCTGCTCCTCCAAAGCTTTGAAGTAGATTTCACTGTTGTGAGCCATTTTGTCTTGTACACAGAAGTGCAACGAAGTAGGCCAATGCATCGGTATTTATTGAGTGAACACGGACGTGAAAGAAAGTATTTTTGCAAGTAGGTCAATCCCTCTCCAGAGTATAAAAAGGATTTGACCTACTTCAGATTTCTTGAAAAAAACAATGGAACCGTCAATATCATTTGATGATCTCTTGCAAAATCCAGATCTTTTAACAACCGCTATCAATGAAACATTTGGTAGTGATGCTACCTTACAGCAACAACAATATACAGCCATACCATCTAACCAACTGATCTATGCACAGCCTCCAGTACAGCAATCTAAGCCCCAACCCAAAGTTATTGAAGTCTTAGTAAAGGAAATCAATGAGCTCAAAAATAGAGTCAAGCAGTTAGAAGATCGTCCTCAACAACCATCATCACTGGAAATGAGTCCTATTAGGATTCCACTCCATATCAATATCGTGGCGAATGAAGATGAACAACTGATGCAGTCATCATCAGCTATTGGCCTTGGAGCTGCCACCAAACCCATACGGAAAAAGAAAACCAGATAAAAGAATAAGATATTCAAAACCCAAACAGCCCTTTTCAGGGCTATCAAACAGTTAAGAAAGAATAACTATTATGTCTTAAGTTTAAAACAATTATATTACATACAAAATATATCTAGGCACTTTAGCTCAGTTGGTAGAGCACCTGTCTGATAAGCAGGAGGTCATAGGTTCGAGCCCTATTCGTGCCAAACATTTTTTTCACACCAGAACAACATAATGTCATCTTGTGGTATCCCTGGACCTCTTGAAAGTTTATCACAAAAAACTAAGTCATTTTCAGACTTAGTCAAAGGCTTTGTCCCTATAAATTTCCGGGACATCAAATTTATAGGGACAAAGTCACACGTCTGTCCCTATAATTTCACCAAACATCAAATTTATAGGGACAAAGGCAATTGACACAATCACATGGATCTACTTGCAAGAACACCAAAAAACTAAGTTATTTTCAGACTTAGTCAAAGGC
This sequence comes from Lucinisca nassula, assembly GCA_963580285.1. Taxonomy (NCBI): domain Eukaryota; kingdom Metazoa; phylum Mollusca; class Bivalvia; order Lucinida; family Lucinidae; genus Lucinisca; species Lucinisca nassula. The sequence goes on from OY757025.1 coordinate 82,176,117, forward strand.
TTTGTCCCTATAAATTTCCGGGACATCAAATTTATAGGGACAAAGTCAAACCACACAAACACGAAGTCATTTTCAGGCTTAGTCAAAAGATTTTGTCCCTATAAATTTCAAAAACTGAAAATTTATAGGGACAAAATCAAACCACACAAACACTAAGTCCATTTCTGAAGGTATCCAGCTAACACACTAGCGACCACCCAAGTCCCAATCTAGCCTACTCAAGCTTACATCAAGCGGGGGCGGTATGGGGACAAAATTATGGGGATTATGGGGACATCAAAAACAGCAAAATGTCCCCATAATTTTGTCCCCATAATTTTGTCCCCATACCGCCCCCCTATACTACTAGTCTCTCTCATAACCAAACAAAAAACAGCCACAAGGGGTGCGCAATTAGTACCCATCGGAATACCCACAACTTGTCTAAATAACATAGTACCAAATCTTATTTAAACATAGAGTGGATGTAAACTTTTGCTGGTTTTGCATAAATTTGTGACAACGTATAACAAATGTGTTACTGTTTTCACTTTTATGTCCATTGTTCATGTACATGTACATTACAGCTAATTACTGGCAAATAATTGTATTTGAGTCTTGTTTACTGCTGAATTTGATATTTTTTTTTGAAAATAAAATGTCTTTTTCATCTCAGACAGTGTATCGTGATACGTATCGTATCGTGACACAAATATCGTGATACGTATCGTATCGGGAAGTAATGGTATCGTTGCAGCCCTGGTGGCGAGCCAGCGCTCTTAACTATCGGGTCACGGATCTTTTTAAATGGAATGGAGATTTTTGTTTGCATCTCTGCT
>OY757025.1:82176957-82231878 GCA_963580285.1 Lucinisca nassula
TGCATCAGGAAAATATGCCTATATAACTTTGACCCCCTTGAACCCCACTTTTATATAGTAAAACTTGGTTTTATAGGGGTAAACCTTATTTTTATTAATTCTCCTCTAAAATATAGCTTGTGGGTTCTCATTAGAACCGCCTTGATGAGGCAGTTCTAACAAGTACCCACCATCAATACTTTGAGCAGAAATAAAAAAATATCACAATTTTTCATCTTAAAATATTTGTTTTTTCGGTGGTAAAGTTTACAATGCATTTGAATAGGCGTGTTTTCGTAATGGTGAATTGAAACTGATTTGATTGGTGAGGCAAAACTAATTCATTCAGCCAGACAAGGGTTGAATAATGCCATTACATAATTTTTATAAGCCACAACATGAGGTGTGCAGTCCGATCAGCTTGGACAGGACAATACCTCTACCCAGCAGGCACATGTCACACGTAGATGTGACTTTGCACAAATGTCATGACGTTGCACCGACGTTGATCTGACGTCGTAATTATGTCATGTGCCTGCTGGATAGTTTCTACTTATATAACAAAAAATTCAAGGCTGTTGCTAGATTGTATAGCGGAGAAGACTGGTTTGTGTCTTAGATGGTCACATACCCTGAAAATAGGTGTTGCAACTGGGCTCATTATTCGATGATGACACTTGTATACTAGGACCTGTTACAGTGTGTATAAATGTCATGACATTACAATCTGTAACTACCATTTAAATTCTAAAAGTTAGGACACGTTGAGAACTTGCTGTACTTCTCCTAAAATTTTATTAAATTTGTTTCAAGATCAAGTAAGGAGTCCAAAAGGTGCAGACAGAAATGACAAACAGTGTAGACGCTGATCAGTCTGGGTCTGCACTGTTGGCATATGCCTATCTGTCCAATACTTATGATCATTAAACAATGTTTATTTTCTGACAGCAACAATGTTGCCAGTAGAAAACTCATATAAAATCTCTATTGCATGGTCTTATGAACTTAAATTTGTGATTTTTAGTATTATTATTTTTTCATATATTTATTAAACACACAAAGACTTGCAAAAAATAGAAATCATAAAATTTTTTATATAGATATCATATGAATTGAGCCCATCCAACAAGATTCTCTGTTTATTATATAAAAAATAATTTCAAATGTAAAAAGGGTACCATGTTCATACTTTATTCTGTCAGATTTTATTACTCTGAAAACTGATAGATACTTACCTAAGCCTTCTCAAAGATGCAGATGATGATACACCACAGCCTCTTTATAACACTATTAATGGGGTTCAAAGCAGAAACCGTGTTTGTAAAACAACCGTGTTATATCCAAACAAAAATGTATAGATTATATAGAAAAATGACCATTTATGGTCATTTTTCTATATAATCTATATATTTTTGGGATCAATCTTGAAACCGTGTTATATCCATAACCGTGTTATAACAAACCGTGTTATAATGAGGTTGTGGTGTATATTGTTCTACATCTTATATCATACAGAGGTGACGTTTAAAAAGATTTTGAAAGGAATTAAAAGAAAAACTGGTAGTGATTAAGATGGTGTATAAGGCTGACACTATTAATCGTATAATCGATTAATCAATCGATAAATTCCACAAAAATGATTATCATTTCTGATTTGCTTTTAATCGATTACTTGATAGGTACAATTTACTACCCAAAGTTATGCCTAAAATAGCTGGATGAGAAGCAACCAGTGCAGACCCTGATAAGACACCGCATTATGCGGCGTCTCATCTGGGTCTACACTGTTTGTTCAGGCCTGTCTGTTCAAATATATATGTGGTAAAGTGCAACATATGGTAAGAGTCATGCTCAGACAGAAAGCCAGACAGGTAAAATTATGACAAAAATCGTAGCGATTACTAATTGATTATCGATTGCAATGACAGGACTGATAATTGATTATCTTTTCAGCTCCGATTAGCCAGCCCTAATGGTGTAATAGATAATTTTTTGTTCTCAAAAATTTATTTGACCTGATGATTGATTGTGATATATTTAATCTTATTTATTTTGAATAGAGTTTGGACAGGAAGCAAAGCTTTTACAAACCCAGTGGGCAGAAACTTTCAAGTAAGTTATATAATACTCAATCCACAACATAAACCGGTAGTCTTTGACTAACTGGTATTGATACCTTACTACATAGATTTACATTATGATAACACACCCGTGCGACATAGTGCATTTTTTCACATCTCCAAAATGGTTGCTTTTCTGCATGATGCAAAAATCTGTGGTATTTTTTTTTTTATTAATACTGCAAACATAGGTTGTAGGTGCATGTTAGAACCACCACAGCCTGTGTCTTGGAGCAGAAAGAAGAATAATAATGTATACCCCGTAAATCGCAATTATCTCTATATAAAGTGGAGTTTAAGGGGGTGTTCCATCATGAAAACATACCTATATAATTTTGACCCCCTTGAACCCCACTTTTATATGGTAAAACTGGGGTTTCTGGGGGTATACATAATTTTTCTTATTTCTGCTCTAAAATATAGATTGTGGGTACTCGTTAGAACCACCTCGGCAGTTCTAACGAGTGCCTTCAATCTATATTTTGAGCAGAAATAAGAAAAATATCACATTTTTTCATCATAAAATTTTCATTTTTTCCGCGATAAAGGTGGCAATGTATTTGAATAGGTGTGTTTGCGTAATGCATTTTAGGGACTTGTTCACATGATGAACCCTTGTCCTGTTGAACCAGAATATGCAGTACCATCTTTGAAAACAGTGTAGGTGCAGTTGCTGAGATCATATACACTATTTGGCATTTGGTTTGAGAATATGTGGGAATAAATTACTAATTTACATCAAAATTTTTTCAGAAATTGGTGTGAATTAAACCCGAAAAGGGTTAAGAACAATTTTGAAACGCACACAACTCAAAATTTATGTCCGAGAAGATAAAATCTAGGGCTGCAACAATACAGTAACTTCATGATAGTGAAAGTCATATTGCGATATTCATGCTGCATGCATGTCAAAATTATATATGCATCGCAATACACTCTCTGGCATGAAGACATTTTTTAATTAAGAAATTCCCCAAAGTCATAAGTATTTGGTAGTAATTACACCACAACCTCTTTATAGCACTACTAATTGAGTCCAAAGCAGAAATCATGTTAATAGTAAAACAGCCGTGTTTCATCCAAACAAAAATGAATAGATTAAACATAGAAATGACCATTTATTGTCATTTTTTCTATATAGTCTATCATGCCGTGTTTTTCTCTTAGAAAAATTGCCCCCACCTTCCTGACTTTATAAAAAGTCAGGTAAGTGGGGTATCACATTTCCAGATGTTTGTTATGACTGTGGTCATAAAATACCGCGGAGAGACTGATAAAATGATACTACGCAAAAAAAGTAATGCTGATAAGACAGTGAATTAGAGGTAATTAGAAGTCTACGAGATACTAAAATTTCTCAATTTAAAAAATCAATTAATTATACCAATTAATTAGTATAAAGCTGAGGTGAAAATGAAAATCGGCATCAAATTTTAATCAAATTACAAGTTTCAAAAATCAATTAATTACACCAATGAATAAGTAAAAAGCTGAGGTGAAAATGAAAACCGGCATCAAATTTTAATCAAATTACAAGTTTCAAATGTTTTTCTAGCTGGAAAACTAAGTATTTTAAGATCAGTCATTTTGAACAGAACTGATAGATATATTGAATAAAAGTAGTTCCCAAGGTAAAGCTAGTAATGCCTTCTGTTGTGAGCAGAGGCATTAGTGGAGATAGCTGATTCCAATACCCAAACAAAACATTAAACATGAATTTTTTGGTCATTTTTCTCTAAGAGAAAAAACACTTCATGTACATTTTTAGGATCCATCTTGAAACCGTGTTATATCAAAAAACTGTGTTATAACTAACAGTGTTATAATGAGGTTGTGGTGTAACTGTAAAATGTATGAACAGCAGGAATTAAAGTGAAAACAGTGACACATTAAAATTTTGTTATTGTCACAAATTTATGCAAAACCAGCAAAAAGTTTGTATCTCAGTTCTGTAAAATTGCCCTGTTTGCTGTATGGTAATCAGAATAAAACAACTTCACGGTACGATATATGTACCACCAGCAGATGTATCAAGTTTACGAACTGATTTGTTGAACCTCTACGTGGATCTTCAGTGGCTCGAACACTTTTGGGACCATAGAAATCGTTCCAGATCGGTAGTTGAAGTGGTATTAAACTCATTACTCCAGGAAAGGAGGCATGATTGGGATAATTTTGGGACATCTGTGAGACATACGGCATTATTTCATATCTCAAAAAATGGATTTTTTTCTGACAAAAAGTTATGATATTTTCCAGATTTATTCTCCAAACATAGGTTGTAGATGCTCGTTAGAACTGTTCTAATGAGTACCCATAACCTATGTCTTGGAGCAGAAATAAGAAAAATAATCTATACCCCTGTAAACCCATGTTTTTGCTATATAAAGTGGTGTTTAGAGGAATATTCATTTGATGCACTTGTTAACATGAAAATATGGGTATGTTGTGTGTCCTCATCATTCGCTTCACTTCTGTTATCCTGTAACCTTGCCGGTCGTAGGGGCACCTTTAATACTTCATGACAGTCTCTTTCCACTTTGTCCTGTCCTCCGGGCACTGCCCTCTGAGATGCTGCAAAGCTCAACCCTGTGATGATTAATGATGTTGCTACTCACATTTTTTAAGCCCATCTTTATGAAAGTGCAAAATGCTGTTGTTTCAGGTATAAAAATGAACCAATTTGCTTTATGCACCCATACTGCTATAAATCAAAATTCAACATTAAGATATTAGGCTTTCTTATTCAAACCTTAGGCACCCAGGCCCAAACTTAGGTACTTTGGTGCACTGGGTATACTGCTTAGAATTGCCTCTCTTCAGACAAGCACTCAGGAGACTCAGATCAGCCTGCCAATCCCCTCAGTCTTGCCTGTCTTTAAGAAGAAGCTTTTGAACAATGGGCAGGCACACAGTGCACCGCGAAGACTGTAGCCACAAGGTTATAAAACATGCTGAACTCACTTGAGCAAGCCATATGTCCTGCTGATATATTTTAAAATGCCAACCAGAACAAACAACATTCTTTGCTGCTCCAAGCCAGAACAAGTGAGTGCTTATATGATCAATCCTTGCTGCAGTTTGGGAGGCAGCCAGAGCGCATGACCTTTGTATGTAATAGTAATTACAGTAAAATTGCTATAATAAGACCACCTTTTGGGCTGTTCAAAAGTGGTCTTTAAGACCACTTCTTTTGAACAGTCCCAAAGGAGGTCTCTTTCTAGAAGACACGGAATGCAGAAAACACACTGGAAAATGACTATAACCCTTTTAAGTATCCTTTCAAAAGGAGAATAAGGCTTATTAATAGGTGGTCTTTATAGTGGAATTTCACTGTATGAGCATTTAAAACAAATTTCATGCTAAGTGAGAGTTTTGTTACTCTGTCTGCAGAAATGTGCAGGTTGATCAGAGTCTACATGTCCAAAAGACACATTTTTAATGTGTTAATGATAGCAAGGTAGAAAACTATTAACACTATCCGTTTCAGAGAAAGTGAGGATTTTGAACTACTTTGTCCAACGAGACTAGACAACTATATTGAAGAAGCAAATGGGTTAGAATCAACACTGAATAGACAGAAAGAAGTTTTGTTTCATCGGTTACAAGGCATTGGAAAAACTCTTCAGGCTTAGTTCCTTCTATCTGGGACACGGCAAAGCTCTTTATCTTTAAATGAACTGAGGAAATATATATGTATCACACTGTGGTAACCTAAGTACAGGGCAGTCCCTTTAGTGCTCTACTCATAACACGGTTCTGGTTATAACACAGCCAGGTCTTGCCTCCCAAATTGTCATTTTACTGTAACTTCTTCATAAAAATATCCCTTTATAATGCAGTTCACTTATAGCACGGTCCTGTTCTGTGCATCCCAAACATAGCGTTATAAAGGGACTGCCCTGTACAAGTTTAACCCATTTCATACCGGAAACCCCCCTCCCCCTGGCAAACAGTGCAGGCCCGGATCAGATGCCTCGCGTCTGATCAAGGCCTCCAGTATTTGCAAAAAATTTAGCAATTTTCCGAATAAATTTTGAAGAAAACACAACCTGACACCTCTAAATTTTGAAATGGACTCCTGCTGTATATAAGGAGGAAGATTCCATTTGGTACAAAAAGGGTTAAATATACGGACTAGTTTTATCCTTATCCTGCTAATTAATTAATTTGCCATGATGCAATGTACAGTAAAATTCCTATATTAAGACCACCTTTGCGACTGTTCAAAAGTGGTTTTTAAGACCACTTTTGAACAGTCCCAAAGGTGGTCCATGACCAGAGGACAGTGTGTGCAGGAAATTCAAAGAAAGAATAACTGCACCCTTATAAATAAGCTTAATAAAGCAGAATTAGTCTTAATTTTAGGACTAAGGTGGTCTTAACAGCGGAATTTTAGTGTATTTCTTCAATAACAAACAGTCTAGATCCCAATCAGATGGCTTCTTCAGATCTGGATCTTCACAGTTTGCAAAGGATGGGTCTGTGGTGGTCAGCAGGACAAGGTTCATCATGAAAACATGCCTGTATAATTTTGACCCCCTTGCACCCCAATTTCATATGGGGTTTGCAGGGTATGCCTTATTTTTCATAATAAAATATAGATTGCTCTAAAATATAGATTGTGGGTACTCGTTAGAACCGCCTTGATGAGGAGGTTCTAACTTGTACCCACAATCTATATTGTGAGCAGAAATAAGAAAAATATCACAACTTTTCATCTTAAATTTTTCCTTTTTGCATCAGTAAAATCTACAATGAATTTGTATAGGCGTGTTTTCGTAATGTAATGATCCTAAGTATTGGGACAGATAGGCCTAAGCAAACAGTGCAGACCCAGATCAAACTGCTCCTGTTTGCAATGCGGTCTCCTTGCTGGGTCATAAAACAAATTTGATAAACCTTTAGGAGAATTGCAGCAAGTCCTCCAGGTATCATAGTTGTTAGGATTTTTATGGAACATTCCTTTGAAGTGGATGGTTAAATTCAGTTTCTGCCATACCAAAGAAGAAAATTTGTGACTCTATTTGCACCCGATTGTAAAGGGGTCTACTCTAAAAGGAAAGAATTTGATTCTCATTCATGAGCAGATTCTTTCCTTTCAGAGTAGACCTCATTCTGATAAAATATCCATGCAATTTGGTGCATTGTTTCATATCTCCTAAACTGACATTTTCCAGATGTGATGTTTTTTTCTTCTTTGAGCCAGTGCATGACAAAATCTACAAGAAGGCTTGAGCGACCATGGAAGACTCAGATCAGCCTGCACATTCACGCAGTCTGATCAGTCTTTGCTGATCGCATGTACCTACTATAGGCTAATATCTATGCAGAGATACATAAGCAAAAGGTCTTGTCACAGTGGAAGGGTGTGCAGGTTGATTTGAGTCTCTGCTGGTCACAACGGTTTTATTGTAGGCTTTGTCATGCGTCCGGCTCATTTGTACTCCTAAGATAGGTTGTGTCTGCTCCTTAGAACCACCTCAATTGAGGCAGTTCTAAAGATACTACAGCTTGCACACCAGATAAGGAAATCCTTGACTTAACCCTGAGGAAAAAAATTCTTATCCTACCCAGGGATAGGATAAAAATCGAGAATTTTTGCGCATTTGACGTTACCTGGTTGGATAGGAGTTTTGTATGCCGACATTAAGTTTGACATTAGGGCACAGACATTCTTGCACACCAGACAGGGAAATCCGTGATTTTACCCTGGGATAGAAATTTATGTTCTGACCCTGGTGTTCCGACCCAAAATTGAATATAATTGCGTGTGTGATAAATGTACTGGTTGAATACGACCTCGTATGCGCCATCGTTAATGTTGAGGTCACGGCACGTTATGTGACTTCACTAAACATTCCTATAGTGTCATCACAATATGGCGGGCGTCGGTAACCGAAGTGACTGTAGCATTAAAAATCCGCGCTAAGATAAGGAAGGTATGCAAGAAAAAGAATCCTATATGGGTGTGAGGGGTGAATAGAAAAACCCCGTCCCTCGGGATCACTGTCCGGCATCACTCGGCAAGCCTCGTGATGCTGGACAGTGACCTCGGGACGGATATTTCCATCCACCCCTCACAAACATATAAGATTCTTATAATGTCACTGAACGCCACATTATTGTCATCAAAATATGGTTAGGGACTGTGTGATACATTACAAATAGTCCATGCTCAGCAATGAAAGGCATGCAAGAAAAAGAATCTTACATGGGTGTGAGGGGTTGATCGAAAGATCACAGTCCACATCAGCAAGACTCATGAAATAAAAAAGAATAAGCTTAGTCATACTGTCTGAATGTTGATTTTATTATGTATTTGGGGGGGTGGGGAATGGGGGTATTTAGTTTTATGGCCCTTTCAAGATTAATTCACTTATTTCAAGCCAATCGCTAATCAAAGCTGGACGAAAATTGGAAATACTGGAGAAAACCAACTGACCATCCATTGCAGAACTTGTCATCTCACATGACTCGAGCAAGGCTCAGATCCACAATGGTGAGAGACATAATGGGTAAGGGACGGTGCTCTTACCCATGAGGCCATGGAAAACTATGATTTTACTGTATATTCTTCTGTGATCAGAACACAGTCAGGTTGTAACATATTTTTTTCCTGATTTTGATCTTTCAATGCGTTCATGTTTATTTCACTTCCTGGTATATTGAGTCGTTTGGAAGTCAAAGGTAATAAGCATCAGGCATTAGAAGCCAGTGTAACACAATTTATTTGTGTGGTCACAAAAAAAGTGTTATCAAAAGGCTGCACTGTTAAAAGGGATAGATCTGTTTTGAATAGGAGTAGTGAGTAAACAAAGAAACTGTCTATGGTTTTTACATGTTTTAATGACTAGTTCAGTCTTGAAGTTTATGTCAACATAATATTTGTATTCAGCCAAGTTAGAACAGGCACTTATACACTACATGTAGTATCTGGACAATTAAATACAGATTTCAAAAATATTACCAAAGTATAAGGTACATGTACAGCTATATTACATGTAAGCATGCACAAATGTGACAATAATATACGCAGTTGTATTTTACATAAGTATTCATATTAATCAGTTCAGAGTAGAGTGAAAATATCTGAGCAGCACCACATAAAAGAGCCCAAAGCATATCTGTGACCAAGCCTTGATGTTGTAAAACTTTCAAGCTTGCCTCAACTAAGCATGGATTTTGACTTTATAAGAAAAACGATTACAAAGCCACTTTGAAGGCTCGGACAACGATGGCTCGTTTACCACAGCTGTTTGAAACTCATGAGATCCAGAAAAAATCCCATAACTGCAGATATTAATAAATATATGTATGTAGTTGGAATACTTTAGGAAGAATTTTCATATTTTATCTTGAAAATGCATGTTTGTACTTATTAGAATTGCCTCATGGGGGCAGTTCTTATAATTGCATACACACCACACTCTAATTTCAAAGAAAAACAAAAAGATATCCCTATTATGCCTCCTAACTTGGTGCCATAAATGTCTTCCACTGCTTCAAACTATCCTTCTCTCAAACAAATTTTCATGTTTCCAAAGGTGTTCAAGCCACTGACATTCATATGTACTTTTACCTCCTGATGTGATAAACATGAGGCCCATGGGCTACTACGCTCACCAGTGGTGAGCGTAATATGGTTTATACCATATACAGGCATCCTGGTGACCATCTTGGTCATGTAACTACAATCCCATGAATAACTTTTCATTGCCTCATTCAATAGAGGCTCTTCGTGCAATGTGGTTTCAATCAGCATAGCAGTTTAAGTGGAGAAGAAGATAAAAATACTGAATATAAGTCACCCAGGACAAAGGTCAGTAAATGACCTTGACCTTTGGAATTGATAAACTTCCATTCAGCTGCTTGCAATTAGCATTTCTGATTCCACAGGCTACCATGCAATCTGAAAAATCCAGTTTTGCCTTTTTTTCCATACGAATGTCTAAGTGACCAAATTTGACCTTGATGTAAAACAGGTCAAGGTCAACCACAGGTCATCATTTGAATAAACTTGGTACTGCCAGAGTCCCTGATGCTGCATACCAAGTTTCAAGGCCATCGGCCATTTGGTTCCAGAGAAGGAGAGGTTTAAGGTTTTTAACATATATGGGAATGGCGGCCACAATGGTCATGTGATCAGTCCTTACGAACAAAATTTTGTTCCCCCTTCCCAGAGCGGCTCCAAATGTAATTTGGTTTCAATTGGCCTAGTTTCTAAGGAGATGTCATTTGAAAATGTTGACGACGACGGATGACGGACCACTGCCTATACTATAAGCTCCCCCTGTTTCTTCGGTTCAGGTGAACTAAAAATCTATTCATATGGAATACAAATTTCATGCTCAGCAAACTTTGCTGAAAATTACAACGTCAGGACCAGTCACATTCAAATCGACAGGCATATACTCTATACACTCAGTGAGTTCTCAACTCCAGTTCTTTGTCTGAAAATTTTTCCTAACCGTCTATTGAGTGCATTTTGTGACCAGCGAAAGCCCTCACTGCATTTCAGATATGCAATTCAGAGTAATGAGAAAAAAATTCTAATATTTTTTCCATAAATAATACACCACAACCTCTTTATAAGACTTGTTGAGATCCAAAGCAGAAACCCTGTTACTTAAACAACTGTTATATCCAACCAAAAATCTATAGATTACATAAAAAAATGACCAGTTTTGGGATCCATCTTGAAACTGTGTTATATCCAAAATTGTATTATAACAAACAGGAAGGCTGTGATGTATACACTTTAGAAATGCTTTCATAAAGACAATCAAACCAAGTAACTAAAATTATTTTATTTTTATGGGAAAAAGACAAAGTTTATCCTCAATAATTGCCATAAATCTAAAGCTCTGCCAGCCACATCTTAGCCTTTGCTAATTTATGTGTATACTATCTTTCATAGGCCTTACAGCACATTAACAATATGGGCCGAGTCAAGCAGAAATGTCTTCAGACGTGCATCCAACAGACTGGTCAGTCTGTGCATCTGTAGTCTAATCACAGCTTTCTCTGTGCCCTATACCAATGCCTACTGATTTTATGATTCATACAGACCGAGGTCAACCCGAGGGATGAGTCCCTGTCTGAAGACAAATTTTTGTCACGACCCATACAACTAAACTATAACTTCTCTTTAACATTGTTTAACACTGTTTATTGTAACAACAGTTAAAAATATAAAGATTTTACAGAAAAATAAAAATATTTCCTCTATAATCTGTATATTTTTGTTAGGATATAACACAGTTGTTAACTCATACACAGTTTCTGGCATGGAACCTAAAGAAAAGGTGTGGTGTACTATCCGTACTGAAATATGTTTACTTTTGGAGTAACTATTATAATTCATAACTGAATAATATGATAAGCAAGAAAATAAGAACAGAATATGGATTACTGTACTCAAAACCACTCTGAACTACTTCTGGCCCCCACCCATTGGGGCTTGAATAAATAGATGGGCTGCATGATACTTTGATGCAGAGCTGAATCCGACCGCACACAGGTACTGGCAAACTGCTTAGAGGATCTAAGCCTGCCCAGGCAAAGCGGTGCGAGTTGGACCATCCATGCTTATAAACCCTAGTGGTTTAATTGGGCTACAGGGCTTGAGATGTCATTTCATCTCAATGTCGGGTAAAAGTCCCACAACATTGGAAGCAACGTCTCCAAAATGATCTATACAGTGTTGATGGGGACATTAAACCTCAAATCAACCAATCAACCTCTAAACTACTTTGAGTTTGGAAAAAATCTGTCGGAATGAGATTTTACATTTCAAAACCATGTCAATATTTAAACCTAGAGAAACAGCTATTATTATTGTATTTATTTTTTTTCTTCAATATTTTCATACATTTTGAAAAGATATCAGGTTAATGCAAATAAAAACATGTAACAGCATTATGAATGGTGTTTTTTTATTTCTTTCCAAAAGGTTAACCAAGCAAACCTGCAAGAATAAATTGAAGATGACACCCATCCAATGCTGGCCCGGACTTAGCTATTTTAAAGGACGGATTTTAAAAAACCTGTCCAAAAGTTCTTACAATGCTATCACTTATAAAAAAAGATTGTATATAATCAATGCGAGTAAATGTGATATGTTGACAAAAAGGCACAAAAATGTATCTGTTTCAATAACATTGCTTTGCACTGCCAAATAAAAATTTTACATAAAAACTTATAAATGACTGAGTTATAAGACAAAAATACTTTTGCAGGAGTTGCCTCCCCTGAAGGTGATTCCCCTTAATTGCCGGTAAACACTATTATGGTCATGCAAACTATACTTTTCTTAAACAGGCTGACCATAGTTGACCAGTACAGTCAGTAACTGACAACGCCAAAGAATTTAACTGCAGCTTTTGGTTTAATATCAAATCCATGTTTGATTATGACTGCCTAGACAACACTACGAAGGTTCTGTTGAGCTTGCTAGTGTACCTAACCAAACTTTTTCTGAGGGGTTGACCAGTGCAGTGCAAATTCTTTTGCCAGTAACTGACAAATGACCTTCTTGAAACAGCAAAAGGGAGTGGATGACAATAGAAAACAATCTGATTAGCCGCCACTAAAGATTGTTACCATACCAAACAGGTTTCAAACCCATGCCCTCCTGATCACTTTGCAGATAGGCATCTGAGCCACCCAGTCATACAGTCCTGATTTAATAGTCTTATTCTATGAGCAAACTTTCATTCCACACTTGTCTAGATGTACTGGTATATGAATTTTAATATACTTGGCCAAGTGATTTCAGAAATATCTGAAAATGTTAAGTCTACAAAAGTTTTGATCAGCATACCTGCCAACTTTTCAAATTTTTCATGGGTGAGATTCTGCGTGTCACGGCATTTTTCGATGGAATAAAGCGCGGTGAATTTTTTCCCCAAAATTTCCATGGGGAGATTTTTTTTCAAACTAGTAAACACATTCCAGTCCACTAGTACAATCAGAAAAATTGCATGTTTACATTTTATGTATTATCCAATAAATCACTGGTATAATACTTAAGCTTCAATAATTAACAGTATTTGCCATAACTAAAGATTGGCTGAATATATGATCTGTCTGAAATTAGGTTCTTTCACTCAGAAACAGTTTTCATGCTTAATGTTTGACTATAACAGCCTTTATTTTGCAAAACAATTGTTTCTGAAGTGTTAGAACACTCATTACCAAATAACAATACAATTCTTAGTTTGAGAGATAAAAACTACCATTTTCGTATATGATTTTCGTAGTCACAAAAATAGGTGACATTGCTCATTCTTAGGTAAATATTTACTTTCATTACATCTGGGAGAGATTAAATAATTGTTAAAACATACATGAATTGATCAGCAAAGGGCATCCCTGTTCATGCTCATACAGATAGAAAACTGTTGACAACTTGCATTTGTTTGTGGGTACTGGATAATCTATCATTGGGTTAAAATAGTCAATACAGCTAAAACTAGACAAAAGTGCCCAGTGGGGCACGTATACCCACGGCCAGTGCCATCACCTCATCTGAAAATAGCAATGTCAAAAGCTTTTTTGCATATACAGTCCATATTCCATAGAATGACCATTTTCAAGATTCAAAGGGCAATAACTCTGAAAGTAGGAAAGCAAGAGTTATGGTTCATGTGTTCTGCACGTCGTCTCATGGTGTTCAACATTCGTGTGGAGTTTCATGAAAATATGTCAAGCCGTTTAAAAGTAATGGAGAAGACACAAAGATGTTAGCAGACACATAATTTACAATCTTCAAAGGGAAATAATTTGTAATGTGTGCAAACAAGAGTTATGGTACTTGTGTTCTGCCCATCCTATTATCTTGCTTTACATTTGTTTGAAGTTTCATGAAATTATTTCAAACGGTTTTAAAGTTACAGAACGGACACAAGTGTATGGTAAAACTCGTAATATTCAAAGGCCAATAACTCTGAAAGTAGGAAAGCAAGAGTTACGGTTCATGTGTTCTGCACGTCGTCTCATGGTGTTTAACATTTATGTGAAGTTTCATGAAAATATGTCAAGCAGTTTAAAAGTTATGGAGCGGACACAAAAATGCAAGTTATAACATTCAAAGGGCAATAACTCTGAAAGTAGGAAAGCAAGAGTTACGGTTTATGTGTTCTGCACGTCGTCTCATGGTGTTTTACATTTATGTGAAGTTTAATGAAAATATATCAAGCGGTTGAAAAGTTATGGAGCTGACACGAGAATGCAAGTTAAAACATTCAAGGGGCACAAACTCTGAAAGTAGGAAAGCAAGAGTTACGGTTCATGTGTTCTGCACGTCGTCTCATGGTGTTTAACATTTATGCGAAGTTAAATGAAAATATCTCAAGCGGTTGAAAAGTTATGGAGCCGACACGAAAATGCAAGTTAAAACATACAAAGGGCAATAACTCCCGAAAGTAGGAAAGCAAGAGTTATGAGTCGTGTGTTCTGCATGTCGTCTCATGGTGTTTAACATTTATGTGAAGTTTCATGAAAATATATCAAGCGGTTGAAAAGTTATGCAGCCGACACTAAAATGCAAGT
This sequence comes from Lucinisca nassula, assembly GCA_963580285.1. Lineage (NCBI taxonomy): Eukaryota > Metazoa > Mollusca > Bivalvia > Lucinida > Lucinidae > Lucinisca > Lucinisca nassula. The sequence goes on from OY757025.1 coordinate 82,191,612, forward strand.
TAAAACATACAAAGGGCAATAACTCTGAAAGAAGAAAAGCAAGAGTTACGGTTCATGTGTTCTGCACGTCGTCTCATGGTGTTTATTATTTATGTGAAGTTTCATGAAAATATATCAAGCGGTTGAAAAGTTATGGAGCGGACACGAAAATGCAAGTTGAAACATACAAAGGGCAATAACTCTGAAAGTAGAAAAGCAAGAGTTATGGTTCATGTGTTCTGCACGTTGTCTCATGGTGTTTAACATTTATGTGAAGTTTCATGAAAATATATCAAGCGGTTGAAAAATTATGGAGCGGACACGAAAATGCAAGTTGAAACATACAAAGGGCAATAACTCTGAAAGTAGAAAAGCAAGAGTTACGGTTCATGTGTTCTGCACGTCGTCTCATGGTGTTTAACATTTATGTGAAGTTTCATGAAAATATGTCAAGCGGTTTAAAAGTTATGGAGCGGACACGAAAATGTTAACAGACACACACAAACACACACAGAAAATACGAAAACTATATACCCCCTATGGCATACTCTGTATGCCGGGGGTATAAATATACTCAGGGTTTTTCTGTCTCCAAAATAGATAGTGAAGAAATGCAAGATATTCCAAATGACTATCCATAAACAATATAGCTGATAAAAATACCAAGCGTGAGGAGGTGGAAAAATCGTGATTTTTGGCAACACAATCGTGAGGTCAAAATACATGGAAAAATCATGAAACTCACTCCTAATGGGTGAAAGTTGGCAGGTATGTTGATCAGTATAGCTCATGCTAACATGAACTATATATTGCATAGGTACCAGTACTGTAGTATTAAAGTTTATGATACTTAAATCTTAACTAATATATATGAATAAATTTTCACACTTTACGAAATTTATGGATGGCACTAGTGTGCATTCTTTTCATATAAATAAAATATACACATACAAAAACAAAGACAGTTTCCTAGGCAATTATATAACTTTAAAATTGAATGTAAAACAAAGAATGTCTTTCACAAATTAAAATCATTAAAACAAATGCAGGCACAATCCATGTGAAAGCTAGAAACTTCATATAATTTGAAACCCTAATGTAACACCTGTTATCTTCTTTACTAACATAATGTGCTACAACTTTAATAATGTATACATGAAAAATTCCTGCAAACTCTGGATCAACAGCTGATTGCATCCACTGTCTATTGACTACCCAAAGAATAACAGCCTCTATTGGCTGCCCAAAGAATAACAGCCAGACTAGCTTTATGCATCACTGGCCCTATATATTTTAGTATATGTTTTTGTCCTTTACAGGCTCAAATAAAAGTAACAAACTGATTCTGTGAGGACTTGCCAACTTTCTGTAAGTTTGTAAAGAACCTGCATTTTTTTTTTTTTTTTTTTCTTTGTAGTTCACAATAACCTTCAACTAGCGTAAAATTGTTTATAGATGTACACTCATAAAGACCTCAAATCAGCTTATGCACATACTTGGGTTGGAATACCACCTTCCCTGTCTGCATGGTAAAGCTGTGGCTCAGAGCAAAGACACAGATAAGACTGATCTGAGACCAAAAATAAAATTTTGTTCACAATTGCCTACCTACCCACCAAAATTCTCGCTACCCAATATATTTTTGGCCAATTGGGACAGTTTTTACTTCCTTCAAAAAGGAAAATTTACTATAATCACCCCAAATGGTAGGACAAACAGGCCTGAGCAGAAAGTTTTTTTTGTTTGTTTGTTTGTTTGTTTTGGTTTTACGGCCCTTTCATACTGAGCAGAAAGTGCAGATCCAGATCAGTTTTCCCAAGAAGCAGTCTGATCTGCAGTTTGCCTTTCCTTTCCTTTGGCACACCTTTGTGGGTAAAATGAGAGTTCTTCAAATTGTAGGATATTGTTATCTCGGTACTGTGGGTAATTTTAAATTACTGTAACGAGGTGCAGTTTTATAGTATTTGGGCAATTTTTACATTCTTAAAAAAAAATCTACCCACCCTAAGAAAAACTCATGGGTCTGCAACTGCAAACAAAAGTATAGTGAAATTCCGCTATTGAGACCACCTAAAATGAAGATAAATTCTCCTTGGTGTTTTATGCATACTGTGTCCTTTGGTCAGAGGCCATATTTGGGACTGTTCAAAAGAGGTCTTTAAGACCACTTTTGAATAGGCCCAAAGGAATTTTACTGTATTTTTATGCTAATCTGAGTCTTTGCAGTGCACACACATCTGAAGATATACTTTTACTTGTCACAGATTAAAGAATGTTTAATGGTATTTCCTGTAAAATAGTATGTATTTAAAAACGTATTCATTAGTCACTAAAAATTAAAATAACCATTTAAAATACAGAGAAAACGTTGGTATGTTAACCTCACAACCATTTTTCTTCTCTAAAAAAAATATAGGAATGTAAACTCTAAATTCTAAATGACAAACCGGAATGTATCTAAACTGTCTATTAAAAGTACATGTACATAACAATGTCACACATTTTACTTAAAACATTATGCATCTTCAGTAACTGTTTGCTCTATCAGACATAATGCCACTGTCATATTATTGACCAACAGAAGTTAAAAATCAGCCGAGGTTATAAAAGCAAATATTTTTGTGCTCAACTAAAGTTACCATGAAATTTGTCATTAAAACTATAATCAGCCGTACTATAATGTTATTAATCAAGTCATTTCGTATTGGCCCAGGTATAGGTCCGAGATCTTCGGCCGAGGGCTAATGCAGCTGACCAAGGACCGGTAACTCGGTCAATGCGAAATTTGGCATTTGACAAGGAAAAACTATCATTGCAAATATTAATTAAATAATGTTTGCTATGTACTGCTTGAAAAAAAAACAACTTATGCATGCCAGGAATACCTAATTTACCCGAATAAATCCTAAAATATAAACAAAATATCTACTAATTATGAAAGCTCCAGAAAGCTACAACCTTAAATATATATATTCTTATCCTTTCTGAAGACATCAATTTCAGCAATTTGCCAAATTTTATTGTGCTTTTATTTCTCAAAGGTTTTCTGTGATCAGTTTAAATCTCTCGGCAGAGACTCAAATCAAATAAAGCATTTACCTTTCATGGCCAAAAAAAAACACACTAAAAAAAGAAAATAAACATTAAAATTTCTTCAAATGGATCTCTAAAAATTCAGATTCTAACCCACACATTAACAAAATATTTCCCCTTCTTACCACATTTCAAAGACGCCCTGCATGACTGTGAAATGTTTGCAATAAAAACTAGACACAATGAAATACATGCATATGGTAATGATACATGCATATGGTAATGATATGACATATTATATAACACTGCTATGATATGTTTTATTTGTGTATTGCAACTTCTTACTACAATAAAAGCCCAATATAATGGGATAAATAGACCATAACAGCCCAAAATAATGGGACAGTTGTTTCTGTGTGCACCCAACCAGAAGAACCAGACTGATCAGTGTCTGCACTTTGCATCAGTGCATTACGAAAACACGCCTATACAAAAACATTCTAAATTTTACCACGAAAAAAAAAATGAAAATTTTAAGATGAAAAATTGTGATATTTTTCTTTTTCTGCTCAAAATATAGATTGTGGGTACTCTTTAGAACAGCCTCATCAAGGCGGTTCTATAGAGTACCCACAATCTATTTTTTAAAGCAGAAATAAGAAAAATAAGGTTTACCCCTGCAAACCCCAGTTTTCCTATATAAAAGTGGGGTTCAAGGGGGTCAAAATTATATAGGCGTGTTTTCGTGACAGGTTTGTAAATCAGCTGTAAATTTTGTGATATCTAAAGTGACTGATTATTCTGTTCCATTATTCTGAGCCATTATGGTATGTGACACTCTTTTTCAATCTGATCCACAGGAAAACAACCAAATGGTTACAACAGACTTGGACTGAAATACCATAGCAATAGTTAAGGTGAGTATTTGGTGATAAGTGAAGGATAATTTTCCTTATTTCACCACATAAATCTATTTTCCTTATTTCACCACATAAATCTATGTTGTGGGTATTCATTAGAACTTCTTATGAATACCCACAACAAAGGTTTTTATGTAGAACTGACAAAAATATCCTTCAATTGTTACCAAATACCCACCTTATCTGTGTCTATGAAAACACATATCCATTCTTGAAATACATTATGGAACTCCTTTTGACATCAATGTTAATGGCTGTCTAAATGAATAGACATGAAAATTTTTACACATACATATTCTTTGTTTGTTTCATTTGAGGTTTAACATCCCCGTCAACACCATTTAGGTCATTTTGGAGACGTTGCTTCCAATTTTGTGGGATTTTTACCCAACATTGAGATGAAATGACATCTCAATCCCTGCCGCCCAATGAAACCAATAGGGTTTATAAGCATGGACGGGCTGACTCGCAGAAATTTTCCTGGGCAGGCTTAGACATTAAAGCAGATTACCAGTACTCACACATACATGTTCTGACAAAAACGTGTATTTGTTTAGTCAAAACCAACTGGCAATATAATAAAAGGATTATTGCACTAATATTGATGAATATGGTTCCTAACTGTGCTACTGAAGGACATCAGCTTGTAAGAATATTTGTGCAATAGTCCTTTAATCTACATATATTTGTATAGGCTGTTCTAAATCTCTTCTGTTTGTGCATCATTTTTTTGTTTTGCTGTGGCTTACCTCATTACAACCAACTGGAATTAAAAATTATGCAATCTACATACAACCTTACACTAGATCATTAATAGATTTTTTTTTCTCGATTATCATCCTAACTGAACTGCCAAGTGGTTAGGACTTACAGTATAGTGCTGAATGATTTGGTTAGTAAATATTTTCAGTCACAGTTGAACTTCAATTGCTTGAACACCAATTTCTGGTACTATGAAAATTTGTTTGAGATTGGAGTAGTCCCAGCCACTGAGGGTTAATTAGGGTGCCAGATCAGGAAGCATGTTTGGGATTATACAGGGAAACTTCAATGCCTCGAACACCTTTGGGACCTCGAAAATCTGTTCGAGACTGGGGTAGTTTGAGCCACTGAGGTTACTGTCAGGAGGCATAACGAGATACTTTTAGATATCTTTTCGATGTCCTATTATGAAAATGTATGCTGTGTGTACTCATTAGAATCGCCTCATCGAGGCGATTCTAATGAGTACACACAGCATACATTTGCACGATAAAAGACTAAATTCTCCTTAATTATCCCCCACTATGTCTTATGTAGAGGATTTCACAGGGGCTCAAGAATGGGTTCAACTCAGCCATGGTAAACGAGCCATCAGTGTTCGAGCCATCTAAGTTCTACTGTATTTCTTTTGTGAAATATAGGTAGGCATGTGTTGTGTACTCATTAAAATCACCTCACTGAGGCAATTCTAATGAGCACACACAACATGCCTTTTCTAGATAACATAAGAAAAAACCTGGCTAAACTATTCCAAAAATATATGGATATCTGCAGCTATAACAAGGATTTCATCAGGATTCGAGAACAAGTTCAAATTAGCCAGGGTTAACAAGCCAGGCGTGTTCCAGCCATGGAAAATCACTGTTTTCTTTTTTTTGTTGTTTTTCAACATATGAATCCGGTCACAAAAAAATCTGTTTACAAAATTTGCTACAAGGTGACACAAACTGGTCTGCTCAGTTTTACAGCATATTGAGAGTTAAATTACAATGAAATTTTAATAACTTGAACACGAAGGGTTTATTTATCAAGGCAATTCAAATTTTTCTTGAGTCACAGCTTGAGTCATAGCTCCAGACACCCATATATTTCGGTTCATATATGTTTTTTTTCTGATTTAATACTGAAATGGTATGCTTTGTGTGCTCATTTGAATTGCCTCAATGAGAGAATTCTGAGTACACACAACATGCCTTTATTTCATAGAAGATCAAAAAGATATCCGTAAGTCATCTCCATTACGCCTCATGGCCTGGCACTATGATTAACCCTCAGTACTTCCAAACCCCCCATATCACCAACAAATTATCATGGTCCCCAACGGCATTTGCGCTGTTGAAGTTTGACTGTATAGAGATGCAGAAACTAAAGAGAATTGTTCTACCCCAGTAGCCAACACTAAGGTGCTGACCAAACTATATACACCATGACCTTTTTATAACACTGTCATAACACGATTTTAATATATAACACTGTTTCAAGTTGGATCCCAAAAATGTATAGATTATATTGAAAAAAAAATTCTATATATTCTATTCATTTTTGTTTTGATATAACAGCTGTTTAACAAACATCTTTTCTGCTTTGGACCCCAATAAAAGTGTTTTGTTTGTTTGTCTGAATTGAGGTTTTACATCTCCGTCAACACTATTTTGGTCATTTTGGAGACCATGCTTCCAACTTTGTGGCACTTTTACGTGATATTGGGATGAAATGACATCATAAAAGTGTTATAAAGAGGTTGTGGTGTATGATATCTTCTCCTTTGTTGTTCCCTAATGACAAAAACAGGTTTTATCAGTTATCCCCTATATTAATTGCATTGTAACATACTGACCTGATAAAGATATGCTATCTCAGGACAAGTGAGCTTTATCAGGTCAACATGATATTGCACTTCTATGAACACAACTACTGGAAAAATAGCAAAACTGTAGAAGTGTACAAGGGGATTAACTTATAAATAGAATACCAGATTTGTGTCATTTGATATCAAGTTTATCAGGCTGGGCTTCGAGAATGCATGTAGAATCGCTCGGCAAGCCTCGCGATTCTACAAGCGTTCTCGAAGCTTTGCCTGATAAACTTGACATCAAATGACACGAATCTGGTATTCTCTATATCTCCTGGCGAGGCACATTTGTTGACCATCCTCTAATCTGTCAAATATTTACTTGGGATGACAAACAGTACAAACCCTGACCACACCTTCCAAAGCAGTGTGTGCACTCGTTTCTCAGGCAGTTCGGTCTAAAATAATGGAATGATATCTATTCTCTGTCCATGAAAGAGACAAAAACAGCTGTAAAGATAAGTTCCATGTTCTTAGATTGTGCCAAAAAATAAAAAAACTATTTTTTTTTTTCACATATTCCTAACAGCTGTTAGGATAAATGAATACAAACATTCTTCAGCCATTTTTCACAGGGAATAATATTTAGCAATCAGGAAGCTAAAATGTCTGTCAACCCTGCACATAAGTGGTCTGAGTGGTCTTCACCACAAGTTTCTTTGGGGCCAGTTGTTCAAAACTAATAATATCAATACAGTAGAACTTCGATGGCTTGAACACCGATGGCTTGTTTACCATGGATGCGTCGAACCCATTCTTGAGCCCCTAGCGAAATCCTCTACATAAGAAATAGTGGGGGATAATTAAAGAGATTTTAGTCTTTTATCTTGCAAATGTATGCTGTGTGTACTCATTAGAATCGCCTCGATGAGGCAATTCTAATGAGTACATACTGCATACGTTTTCATTATAGAATACCTAAAAGATGTATAAAAGTACCTCGTTATGACTCCTGAGAGTAACCCTCAGTGGCTCGAACTACCCCTGTCTCGAACAGATTTTCGAGGTCCCAAAGGTGTTCGAGCCATTGAAGTTCGACTGTAGTTAACATATCGTCAAAACTTTTGATGATCATTTAATATGGCAAATATGCTAATATTTTTGCTGAAAAAAAAAATGTGAGCAGCTTTTGCAAATGCAAATGTTGCTCTCATTTTTTCAGCAAAAAGAACACTATATTAGATATTGTACTTGCTAGAATATTAACAACTTGACCACTGTTGAACTTGTTAAGCTAACAATGCTTTGAACAACTGGCCCCCAGGTGAACGAAGACTGTATGTACACACACTTTTACTAAACCTGCTTAATGTGGCTGAACTCAATTCATTTGTTGATAAACAATGGCTTCCTTATCTCACATACACTCATGACCAATGAACGAGACAGGAAGCAAATACATCCATGTCGAAATAATCTTCCTTTATGATATGAGCCCCGCTAAGCGAATTTGTGTCTTTGAGCATTCCGTCATGACAAATTTTAACTGCACATGCCCAGCCATTCAGAGGGGCCAGGGATATGGCTTTCTGTCTGAAGGTTCCTCTTGATTCACTGCTTGTATGAGCGAGCAGCGAAGGTTCTGGCGAGACTGCGCGGATGCGCAGGCTCGCCTGAACCTTCGCTGCTCGCATAGGCGATAAGTACCAAAATCGCTTGATGGGGCCCATATATCCATAGGCCTCAACAGCTTAACCCTTCAAGCGATAAGGAAACTTCTAGAGCAGATGACATTGTTTTTTTTTTTCGAGAATAAAAAAAAAAAAAAGGCTTGCCATTTCATGTGAATTGTCTGCCCAGCAGACAATTCACATGTAATGTCACACCTTATTTTCTCTGAGAAAAAAAAAAGAAGAAAAATGACAAACAGAATCATGGAGAGTTTTTTTGGTTGTTGTTTTTTGTTTTGTTTGGTTTTTTGTTTTTTAAAAAAAAGGCTTTCCAAAAGGTAAACCTGTCGGAAAATGCCTTCTGTATGCCCTAACATAATTATTTTTAAGGATGGATTTTTTAAAAACCCCGTCCAAAATGCTTCAAAAATACCATCCGCTAGTTGTGATTAGTGCTTGAAGGATTAATTTACTTTACTTTCCAATCACAATTTATCACAAGAATTCTCTTCTCCTGCTATAATTCTGTCATTAGAGTTATCTTTCTTTCCACCTTCTTGTCTGTGGGCGGCTGATTGACATGCCACGGAGAGAGGTCATTTCCATTAACAGCAGATGCACCTGCTGACTCAGAGTGTGCTCGATTAACTGTCACAGTAGTCACGGTTGTTTTGGCACCAGGCACACTCGATGTGGACATGTTCTTTCTTGTCACCGCCTTTGTTCCTGTGAACGACGTTTCCTGAAAAATCACAAAAATGCTGTGTAAAAATCTACAAACATGAACAGTAAGAGGACTACCGTATTCACCCAAAGAAATTCTGACACTTTGCAATGGGCCTTACAGTAACATTAACCACTAAATATACAGTATAATTTTCGTATGGGATTTTGAGAATTTTGCACACTTTTTTGACCCAAAATCTCATTGAAATCGGCTAAATGGGAAAAAAATCCCACAGCAAAATAAATTTGAAGATGTTGCTAAAATTTCTCACTGAAAATTCATTCCTCACCAGTCTTGGCTGAATCAGATATTTTTCTCCCATGATGTTCTGAACCAGAATTATCACCGAATATACATTTCTCTGTAAAGACTTTTGCTCGCTGTCAACCAGTGTACACCCAGATCAGACTGCTCCTTCAGGGGCAGTCTGATCTGGGTTTACACTGTTTGCTAAGGCTCGTGTTCATGACTTTGTGTCGTCCAAATGCAATAAGTAGCTGAATAAATTGCTCCAGAAAGAGGTGTCTAATCACATTCAAATTAGCAGCATCAGGAGAAAACCTGTTTTTACAGATCAGCCCGCACATCCACACAACCACGAGCACTGCCTGATCAACATCTTTGTAATCACTGCTAGGACAATACAGTACCCTGTTTCTATAATTGATGTTTTCAAGACTCAAGCTAGCCTGTGTAGCTAGAGTCGGCCATCACAAAAACACGCCTATATAATTTTGACCCCACTTGAACCCCTCTTTTATATTGTAAAACTGGGGTTTCTGGGGGTATACCTGATTTTTCTTATTTCTGCCCTAAAACATAGACTGTGGGTACTCGTTAGAACCGCCTCGATGAGGCGGTTCTAACGAGTGCCCACAATCTATATTTGGAGCAGAAATAATAAAAATATCACAATTTTTCATCATAAAATTTTCATTTTTTCGGCGATAAAGGTGGCAATGTATTTGTATAGGCGTGTTTGCGTAATGGCCATTTTATGTCTTACCTGGTCACAAACCCAAATAACAGGCTTTCTCAAGATAAGATTCGTAACCTCTTAATATACATCATTGGTTACTTGAATTTAAATTAGCAACCAATAAGAGTAAACAGATAGGTATCCAAAGCTTTTCCTGGATAATAACAGCTGTGAAGCTTTCCAAAAATATAAACGGTGCACTTATTTGCAAGCAATTAATTATTGCAAAGATAACAATTGTCCTGCTGAATACATTAATCTTGCCATACACATATCTGACTATCAAACAATCAAATTACTCCACAATGCATTCGTTCAATTCCTAAACTGAAGCACAAACACTGTAGATCCTGATCAGAAGCCATTTGATCTGGTTCTCCACTGTTTGCAAAGGTTCAGCAGGATAAGGGTTAAGTTACCTTTTTTGTTTGTTGTGTTTTTTTATTGTTTTTTTTTTGTTGTTTTTCTAGTTTCTGCTACTATCTGATATGACATATTTTCTAAGCAATTAGGTACATTTATGAGCCTGCTCACAACAAAACCTGCGAGCTGTCACTATAGGTGGCCAATGCCTCCCCCCCCCCCCCCCCCCCCCCCCCCCCCCCCCCCCCCCGTGGGAGCCAATTTCTGAGTTTTTGCAAAATTTCAAGGGGACATAATTCAGCCAAAAATGATAACAGAGGTATGGCCCTTGGTCAGAATGTAGCCCTTGTGATGGTGAATAAGTGTGTGAAGTTTCATGGAGCTAGGTCAAATACTTTTTAAGTTATGATCAAGGTAAAGTTTTTGTGACAGACAGACAGATAGGGCAAAAACTATATGCCCCCGAGAATCTCTTGGGGTCATAAAAAGTCGTGCAACCAGCAAGGACTCAGATCACAGCATGATCTGTGAAATGAACACCCCTCTAAACCCCAGTTTACAAAGAGAAAACTGGGGCTTACAGGAGTATACATTATTTTGCTTATTTGTGCTCCTAGACATAGGTTGTGGGTACTCATTAGAACCGCCTCATTGAGGCGGTTCTAACGAGTACCCACAACCTATGTTTGCTTTATAAATAAGGAAAATAAGGTTTTGTCATGTAGTATCACATACAGCAGTTTATGCATCTGCAAAAGAAATCATTTTGGTGCTTAACCTGTATCCTGCTGAACAAGACAACCCCTATCTTTGTAAACAGTGTCGTGCCAGTCTCTCATTACGTAAACACCCCTATACAAATACATCGCCACCTTTATCCCCGAAAAAAATGAAAATTTTATGATGAAAAATTGTGATATTTTTCTTATTTCTGCTCAAGGCTGTTCTAACAAGTACCCACAATCTATATTTTAGAGCAGAAAAATATAGATTGTGGGCACTCGTTACAACTGCCTCATCGAGGCGGTTCTTACGAGTACCCACAATCTATATTTTAGAGCAGAAATAAGAAAAAGAAGGTATACCCCCGGAAACCCCAGTTTTACTATATAAAAGTGGGATTCAAGGGGGTCAAAATTATATAGGCGTGTTTTCCTGATGACCCATTCAGTTAGCGAATTTGAATGAATATATACCCTGTCAAAAAAGTAACTATACCAACTTCCGGGTAAATTCCAGTAGCTATCCGGTAGCCATTCAGCTAAACGTGGCTGTAAACATGCGAATCGGACGTTGAGCTACAAAATGCATACATTTGCATTTGCCCATACTATTCTGCTCAAGAGTTGTCTTGCAATATGTGCCTAGAAACCTTTTGCAAGGAATTTGGCATTGCGCATGCGCATCATTTTTTGTTTGAGATGAAGATCATGACCATTGATCATCGAAACTCACTTTACTTTTACAATATCTCATGATATTGCACTACAATCAAGGCTTTAATTTGTTAAATTCTCAGATTATCTCCCTTTCAATTAAAAATACAGCAATTTTCAAATTGTTGCTATTTCTATACCGGTCTTTCAATTTTTGCAATTTCTTTAAAAAGCGCTTTGTTGTCACCATTGCTGTTAACCATGATGGAAAATAATGTAGAAAATTCATGTAGCATGTAGCACTACCAATTTTGATTTTCTATGGAGTTTCAATTGAAAGCAGCATTTTGCACACAACTTCAAAGAATCGGAGGCCTGAACGTGATCGTCTGTTTCTCTTAGCAAATGGAACTAAAGTTACAAACCATTTGTAAATAGACACACAGGCTATCTAATAAAAGGTTACATGTATCAAATTTTAGAAATCTTGTGCTAAGTGTAATTTTAATGGTGTTAAATATTGGCCTTTGCAATGATTTTTTCTATGAAATTGTCACAGTTACCCTTGGGTGTTTAAAACAATAGCCCAGGCTGGTGAGTTTACATAAACAAAAACAGTTTGGGCTTTTACATGGTAAAATGAGTCTTCTAACTAAAACAAAACCAATTGTGTGTGTTTTTCATTTGTAGTAACTATGGTAACAGAAGGAATTTTATGTATAGGAACTTTTTTGACTCAGTATATTGTATAAAGTAGTTTGATTGGCTGATAAGTCAGAATGGGTATGGCAAAATTAATTTGGCAGGAAAATGGTTAACCTGAAAAAAAAAGAATGTAAACAATAATCATGATTAACACTTCAAATGCTAATCACAAATAGCAGACAACATTTTCAAAGTGTGTTTCTCCTACTTTTCAGTGAAAATTCACCTTATTTGTATTATCTGCTGGTTCCTAGTCTGAAGGTTATCAGTGTTGGAAAAACAGGTAACCAGACTCCCCTGACCTTGAAAGGTCAGGGGAGTCTGGTTACCTGTTTTTCCAATATTGACAATGTGCAAGCTGGGAGCCAGCAAATAATGCAATTATGGTGAATAAGTACTGACATGCCAAGCAAATGATTCACACTAAGTCAAGCCTTGTTTACAGTTAAAATTAAGGATTTTAAAAATCAGACCGTCTAGTTCAAATATAAACTTGTACATTATTCTTCATGTGCAGTAAAACCACCTTTGGGGGGCTCTTACTACAGAACGCTGGGTGTAGAAATACAAAGAAAGAATAAGGCAATCCATTTAAATATACAGTCAAACTTCAATGGCTCGAACACCTTTGGGACCTCGAATCTGTTCGAGACAGGGGTAGTTCGAGCAACTGAGGTTACTGTCAGGAGGCATAACGAGATACTTTTAGACATCTTTTCGGTGTTCTTTAATTAAAATGTATGATGTGTGTACTCATTAGAATCGCACCATCGATGTGATTCACACAGCATACATTTGGAAGATAAAAGACTAAACTCTCCTTAATTATCCCCCACTAGTTCTTATGTAGAGGATTTCGCTAGGGGCTTAAGAATTGGTTCGACACATCAATGGTAAACGAGCCATCTGTGTTGGAGCCATCGAAGTTCTACTGTACTTTTAAAAGCAGAACTACCATAATGATCCTAAGTATCGGGACAGACAGGCCTAAGCAAACAGTGCAGACCCAGATCAGACTGCTCCTGAAGAAGCAGGCTGATCAGGGTTTACTCTGTTTGCTTTTCTGTCTGCACCTTTTGGACACCTTGCTGAATCATGAAACAAATTTGTTAAAATTTTAGGAGAATTACAGAGAGTCCTCAAGGAGTCTGAAATTTTAGGATTTATACGGTAGTTTTAATTTCTTATGGTCTGGGTAGTGAAATTTCACTGCAAGCCTCAAAATGCAACTAAAAAGGGATTGTCAAGAATTATAAGGAATCACACCTGTGTTTTTAATTCATGTTCAAAACTATGTTTAACGCATGTCCTGCTGAATGAGTATATGCCCTTCTTGTGTGAACAATGAAGATCCAGATCAGAGGTCTTCAGAAGCCATCTGATCTGAATCAAGATTGTCAGTTTGTGAATTTGTAAGAATATATAACATGAAGTAATCTGATTGACTGACAGAGAGAAATGGTAGTTAATTTATTCAGCAGGACAAGGATTAATATGCACATCAAACCAAACAGAAAACACAACAACATCACATTAATGTATTTTTAGTTCCCTCCAATCTTTTCATAACACTATTGCGGGGGAGTCCAGAAACCTGTTAAACAACCATGCAATATCCACACAAAAAAGTATAGTCGAACTTCAATGGCTCGAACACCTTTGGTTAGGTCCATGAAAATCTGTTTGAGACAGGGGTAGTTTCAGCCACTGAGGGTCACTGCCAGGAGGCATAACGGGGTTAATTTTGGGACAACTTTTCAGTGTTTTTAAATAAAAAAAATATATGCTGCGTGTACTCATTAGAATCGCCTCAATGAGGCGATTCTACTGAGTACACACAGCATACATTTGCAAGATAAAAGTCGACAATCTCCTCAGTTATCCTCCTCACTATTTCTGATGTAGAGGAATTCCCTTGGGACTCAAGAACGGATTCGACTCAGCCATAGTAAAAGAGCCATTAGTGTCCGAGCCATGGAAGACTAACTGTAGATTATATTAGGTGACCATTTATGGTCCTTCATCACGAACACACGCCTATATAATTTTGACCCCCTTGAACCCCACTGTTATATAGTAAAACTGGGGTTTCCGTGGGTATACCTTATTTTCCTCATTTCTGCTCCAAAATATAGATTGTTGGTACTCGTTAGAACCCGCCTCGATGAGGCGGTTCTAACGAGTGCCCACAATCTATATTTGGAGCAGAAACAAGAAAAATATCACATTTTTTCATCATAAAATTTTCGTTTTTTGGCGATAAAGGTGGCAATGTATTTGTTTAGGCGTGTTTGCGTAATGTTTCCGTATGCTGTATCTATACGTTTTGGGGATTCTTCTTCGAACTGTGTTATTTCCAAAATATTGTTAAAGTGAATTGTGTGATAAAAGTTGTAGTTTACTTAGAAGTGGACAGCTAATACAAAAGCTGAAAATGTATGTGCCATGCTATTCCGGAGCTGTTTTTTTTTTTTTTTTTTTTTTTTTCAGGAACAGTTTCAAGGATGAAGGATGACATTTTCAGTTAATTTGCACTGGAAGTAAAATAATTCATTTCACTAAACTGATACAGACTAATTTTGGCCATCTTGCATTTGTTTTGGTGCCAATTGTGTTTTTTTTTTTTTCAGACTTACTGCCCAGTCAATGCTATTTAGATCATTTTGAGTCTGTCAGAATACCTTACCACACTTTTTCCTGGGCAGGCTTCAAATGCAAATTTTCCTATCATTTTAAGAATTAACCTTTGTCCTGCTGAACCCAGATATGCCTTTTCTTTGAAACAATGTAGATCCAGATCAGATGGCTTCTGAAGAAGCCATCTGATCAGGATCTACATTGTTTGTCATTCAGGTTGTGAATTTGTTGTAATAATTTGCATCAAGCAATCTGATTGGTTGATAATTGGTAGTGGGTGTGGCATATATGAATATTCAGCAGAACAAGGGTTAAGAAAAGTAAACAAAGGCTGATAAGAGTGAAACAACAATGGTGCTTGTGTTCATATTGAGAGACAAATGAAAAAGTAAACACCGCAGTATCACAACTAAAACAGACACTCTTCCGGCAAGTCAAATTCAATGCAGTGAAAATAAACCAAAAAAAAACACTCTAATTCCTCACTATTTCTAGAAGCTAAATTCTAGTCTGGATTGGTTTCTGTCTGACATTCGTAGCCTTCACTGGACTATAGCCGGGATGTCGTCTGACTAAGCTGTTTCTTATTTGCTGTTAAAGTTGAAAAAGCAAAAGTTCATGAAACCTAGGAGGTTTGAATGATTTGTTTGTTTGATTTAAGGTTTAACGTCCCCGTCAACACTGTATAGGTCTTGCTTCCAATTTTGTGGGACTTTTACCCAACATTGAGATTAAATGACATCTCAAGCCCTGTCGCCCAATGAAACCACTAGGGTTTATCAGCATGGATGGGCCGACTCGCACTGCTTTGCCTGGGCAGGCTTAGATCCTCTAAGCGGTTTACCAGTAGTTTGAATGAGTACCAAAGGTTTGTGTTTTTAACTGAAGACAATCAAAACCCAACTGATCCAAATGGCTTGGACCACAAAAATGTTTGAGATAAGAGAAATTCAAGACACTGAGGATCAATTACTGTAATGATCGTAAGTATTGGGACAGACAGGCCTAAGCAAACAGTACAGACCCAGATCAGACTGCTCCTGAAAGAGCAGTCTGATCTGGGACTACACTGTTTGCCATTCGGTATGCACTGTTTTGACCCTTTGCTGGACTGTGTAACATCTTTATTAACATTTTTGGAGAATTACAGCATGCCCTCAAGGTGTCCAAATTTTTAGTATTTTTACAGTACAGCACCCAGGCTGGAGGCATAATGAGAATAATATTTTTGTGTTCCATAAAATAAAGATATATTGTGTTCACTCATTAGAATTGCCTCATTGAGGCAACAAGCTGCAACATCTGATATGGACCTGCTCTGTTTGCTAATGCCCCATTTTTGTGTTTACCATATAAAATGGATCAACCCTTATCCTGCTGAATAATTTAAGTTAGCCACACCCATTTCTGACTATCAACCAATCAAATTACTTGACATAATATATTGCTCAATTCACAAACTGCATAACAAAGGTAGGGGTTGTCGTCTTAGCAGGATAAGGCTTAAAATATCAACCAATATGACTTTCTTCATAAACAAATTATCAAAGCATGAAATATTTCATGTCAGTAAACCCATGAAATTAATGAAAACTCGCCAAAGGCTCGTATGAAAAGACTGCCCATGTAAGATCCTCTCTCTCTCTCTATATATATATACATGTATAATGAAAATATGGGGTGTGGATAAGAAATTATGTATGGGAGATGAAAATACTTGGGTAAGAAATATTCAAAATATATGAACAGAGAGGACTTTTCTTTTGGTCAATTTTTGAGACATAAAGTAACCATCCTTAAGCCTGTCATGCTGAACCATGATAGCACCTACCTTTGCAAATCAGGAGCCAGTTGTTCAAACCATTGTTAGCTTAAAGAGCTCGTTAGTGGTCAGATTGTTAACTATTCTAGCAAATCTAATATTCAAAATTTTGGTAATTTTGCTGAAAAAATGTGAGCAGCTTTAAAAAAAAAAGCTGCTCACATTTTTCAGCAAAAATATTAGCATATTAGCCATAATAAATGATCAAAGTTTTAATGATACGTTAACTAACGACGTCGTTTTTGAACAACTGGCCCCAGATCCAGATCAGATGGCTTTCTACACTGTTTGACTTTCCTTTTGTAAATTTGTAGGAATAAATTGCATCAAGTTCCGTATTTACCCCAAATATTCGGTCAACTGAACTCCATACCATACTTCTACAATTTCAACAAGTACGTTTTACTGCCAGATGTTGTGTTTGGAGGTGGCTGGATCAGTGGAGAACAGTGTAGATCCTGATGAGATGTCGCATTCTGCAGCATCTCATCCTGATGAGATGTCGCATTCTGCAGCATCTCATCAGGGTCTGCACTGTTTGCTCAGGCCTGTCTGTCTGAATACATAGTCAATATGATAATCGGACTGGTTGAAAGTCAGCAATGAGTGTGGCTAAATTAATTTATTCAGCAGGGCAAGAATGAATATTGGGACAAGACTTTATGAGCATCAGTGCAGGCTCAAGCAATCTGCCCTGTGCCTGATTTCACAGAAACAGGACTAACTCCCTATTTGTTCCAGTTGCTGCAGCAAATTCAGTGACTTCTCTGGTGCAAAATCATTGACTTCTCTTGTAAATAGAAAAGACTCACCTGAGCCTTAATTTTGCAAATAAGTCCCCTAAAATCTCTTTTATCCTACATAAATGTAGCAGCAAAACTGACTGTGTCCTCTACTTTATGGTATCTCAGGGAAAACACAGGATACTTTACATTCTGAGTAGCATCTTCTGAGGTGGAACCTTCATCAAGTGAACAAGTCCTTGAAATGAAGACCCCCCTATACCCCACTTTATGTAGAGAAAACTGGAGTTTAGTGGGTATTCCTTATTTTTCTTATTTTTGCTCCAAGGCATAGGTTGTGGGTACTCGTTAGAACCGCCTAAATGAGGCGGTTCTAACGAGCACCCACAACCTATGTTTGCAGTATTTATGAGAAAAATATCACGTATTTTCATCAGGAAAATGACCATTTTGGAGGTGTGAAAAAAATGCACTATGTCGCACGGGTGTGTTATCGTAATGTTTTCCACTCTTTATGGTGGTCATCCATACTGCACTACATCACTTTTTCTTTTATTCACTGTGTATGTGTGCATGTCTGTCTGTGTGCATGTGTATGTGTTATTTAAAGCCAAAGCACTGTAATTTCATTATCATAAGAACTGGTAGCAATGAGATGTAATGAATTATTAAAGCACTATTCTAGCCAGATTTACTGTAAATCAGGTTTTACAGATTTTCAAACCTGAGTGTTGCCTATAAAACAAGTTTTTGATATTCTTACTTTTTTTTGTTTTCTTGTTTCCAACGTAAGCCTTTAAATGTTTATTTAAGATATTTTCCCTCCTTCATATCAGAGATATCATTATCTTAAATATTCAAACCTTTGTTGTGTTGTGTTGTGGTTTTACATCCCAATCAACAGTTAAGGTCATATTGGGCTGGTCAGTTACATTCACTGGTCCTAGACAGGCTAAGACCCTCTAAGCGGTTTACTGGTACTTAGAGGTGAGGTCGCCCTCTATAGTAAATGACCAGATATTCTTATTCTGCCCAAATTGCTGACATACCTGATTTACAGTAAAAGGTGCATTAAATGGTTAAAGGTTTAAACAAAACTGGTTTAATGGCTTGCTCTGTATGTCAGAAAGGGGTTTGAATCTTGATTTTGTGTCAAAATCTTGCTTATTTTCCTTTGCATTGCAAAGGTTTAATGGGCACTTCTGGATATCGTCAGCCATCTGAAACACCATCAATACACAGTCTTAACCCTTTTTGTACCAAATGGAATCGTCTTCCTTATATATAGCAGGAGTCCATTTCATAATTTAGGGTTGTCAGGTTGTGTTTCCATCATAATGTATTTGGAAAATGGCTTAACTTTTTGCAAACAGTGTAGGCCTTGATCAGACGTCATGTTCTGCGGCGTCTGATCTGGGCCTGCACTGTTTGCCAAGGTACCCCTTTTAAGGAGTTTCTGGTTTTTTTTGTTTGATTTGAGGTTTAACGTCCCCGTCAACACTGTAAAGGGACTTTTACCCGACAATGAGATGAAATGACCTCTCAAGCTCTGTCGCCCAATGAAACCAATAGGGTTTATAAGCATGGATGGGCCGACTCGTACCGCTTTGCCTGGGCAGGCTTAGATCCTCTAAGATGTTTACCAGTACTCGTGTGCGGGTCGGTTTCAGCTCCGCGTGGAAGCATCATGCAGCCCATACATT
Source organism: Lucinisca nassula (assembly GCA_963580285.1). Taxonomy (NCBI): domain Eukaryota; kingdom Metazoa; phylum Mollusca; class Bivalvia; order Lucinida; family Lucinidae; genus Lucinisca; species Lucinisca nassula. The sequence goes on from OY757025.1 coordinate 82,210,823, forward strand.
TCTTCAAGCCCCGATGGGTGGGGGCCGAGGAGTTTCTGGTACTGAATGTGTTGAGGACTAATTTCTGCTCCTTATTCTCCATTTCATTCTTCTCTATTCCATTTCATTTTTTTTTTTGCATTATGTCATTTTCATGACAATTCTTTTATGAACATTTTAAGTTGTTGAGATGTTGTCACAAAATTTTTCAAGATTCTAATCCCATTTAACATACTTAACCGTACTTCTAAATTTACCTAATCATGTCAAACTCTCTGAAAGAACAGAGGCAACTATTATCTAACCCACTGTATACTAATGAACTCTTCCATTGTTATATTTGGACAAGTCCATTGGTCATGTAAGGGGTGGTAGGCCTATTTTTTCGTTTTTATTCCATTTTTGATTGAAAATTCTGTTAGCAAATAGTGCAGGCCCTGATCAGACACCGCATTCTGCGGCATCTGATTTGGACCTGCACTGTTTGCCAAGGTACCACTTTAGGGCCCCGCATGCAATGGGTTAAACCATTTTGTACTTAATGGATGCTTTCCCTTTAGCAGGAGTCCATTTTTAAAATTTAGGGGTGTCAGTCTGTGTTATCTTAAAAATCCATTTGGAATTTTGTTGAACTTTTGAAAACAGTGAAGGTAGGCTATGATTAGACGCCACATTCTGTGACGTCTGATCTGGGTTTTTTTATTTATTTATTTCGGATTTTAGTTTTACGGCCCTTTCAAGATTATTTCACTCATATCGAGCCGATCGATAATCAGAGGTGGGCGAAAACTGGAGAACCCGGAGAAAAACCACCTGACCTTCCGTTGCAGAACTTGGCGTCTCACATGTGACCCGAGTGAGGCTCGAACCACAGCGGTAAGAGGCCTAATGATCAAGAGTCAGCGCTCTTAACCACTAGGCCACGGAGGCCCGTCGTCTAATCTGGGACTTCACTGTTTGCCAGTATCCCTTTGAACCCTTAAAACGCCGAGAAAATCTACATCTGAAAATGTCGTCTGCTTATGTCGTCTGCTGAATCTTCATGCAAACTTTTGAAAAATATTTCTGCTTACAGGCAAACATTGTGGGCCCATATCAGACTGCTCCTACAGGAGTAGTCGGATCTGGATCCACACTGTTTGCAAAAAATTACTTTTAAGGTAACCTGCAAACAGCACCGCAGATGACAACTGTTGTGATTGGCACTTTATGGGTTAATGGTTTCCCTTACAAAACTGGTTACAGTTCAACTGAATATAATTTAGCATCTTACATACCCAAGTCAAACAAAGTTTTTCAATTTTTACCATACTGCATCAGAAATAATTTACATTAACCATTTATGCACAATTAATAATATTAAAAGCTAAAGTATCTCTGACAAATCTATAGCTACTGAATCAGAAATTACTTAAATTAACCATTTTGAGCATAATTAAGGAAATACATTTAACCATAACCATTTAGGAACATTTAACAACATTAAAAGCAAAGGTATCTCCAACAAAACATAACTCACAAAAAAAATAAATATATATACTATCTATAGCTATCCTGCCAAACTTTCTCAAAAATATCTATTATTTACTCGAATGATCGAGGTTAATTTGGCCAGACAAGTTGTCTCGTTTGCCTAGGAATATCAGTTTTTAGCAAAAAAAAAATCAGAAATGAAAATTAACTCTCTGTAAAAGATGATAAGAAATTAAATTCATACAATAAATAATTTCAGCAACCATTTAACAACCTTCACGCCGGCCTCGGTAGCTCAGTCGGATGTGCGTCTGACAGGTGATCAGGAGGACCCAGTTTGATACCTGCCGGGGTCGGCAACATTCTTTCATGGAGATTGATCATGAAATCTTTTCTACAGTCATTCTCTCCCTTCTTCTGATTCAAGAAGGGCAGTTGTATGTTTCTGGTGAAAGAATGTGCAATGCACTGGTTAACCGCTTACGTATAAGCCTGCCCAGGAAAAGTGTGGATAGGTAAACTGACCTGCTCAAAAATGACCTAAATGGTGTTGACTGGGTTTTTAAACTCCAAAACAAACAAACAAAACAACCTTTACACATTAAAAGTATTTTTCTTGTAAGCATGCATATATCCTAGTTAGAAGTCACTTCCATAATCTGATCCAAAAATCTCAATCATCATGTCAACAATGTGTGAAGAAAACCCCTATAAACCCCAATTAATATAGGGAAAACTGGGGTTTACAAGGGTATGCATTATTTTTCTTATTTCTGCTCCAAGAAAAAGGTTGTGGGTACTCGTTAGAACCGCCTCAATGAGGTGGTTCTAACAAGCACACACAACCTATGTTTGGAGAAAAAAAGAAGATCACAAATTTTCATCAGGAAAAATAACCATTTTGGAGATATGAAAAAATGACTATTTATCATATGACGTCGCATCTGAGAGTGTAATAAAGCCATGTAATTAATTTGATAATCCACTAGTGGATTAAATATACAAATTAGTTATATATGCCCCATAACGTTACATGTACGACGTCCTTAACGATGTTGCGTTTACTAATGGTGAAATATTGACATTTTAGTAAATTAAAATTCAACTAGAGCCAGTGTTTATGAAACACAATGCCCCCAACTGCTTGACCCTAACACTGCTTGTCCCTAACAGTAATTGAGATATCTTGTTTTTATGTGGCTGTAATGCTGAAATTACGCAAGAAAAGCTGTAGTTAATCATCTACTTATCATCCCTGACCAGTCTGTGAAGTTTCGGGGAAAAACCTAAAATAGTTTTTTAGATATCTTGCTTACAAACTTAAAACGCGAAAAATTTCAAAGGGCCATAACTCAAGAAAAAAATTTCGGATTTTTTTCAAAAGTTAATCAGTTCATCTACTCATCATCCCCAACCAGCCTGTAAAGTTTCAGGGCAATAGCTCAAACAATTTTTGAGATATCTTGCTTACAAGCTGAAAACACGAAAAAAATCAAAGGGCCATAACTCAAGAAAAAAAAATTGGATTTTTTTCAAAAGTTAATCAGTTCATCTACTCATCATACCCAACCAGTCTGTGAAGTTTTGGGGAAAAACCTCATATAGTTTTTGAGATATCTTGCTTACAAACTTAAAACGCGAAAAATTTCAAAGGGCCATAACTCAAGAAAAAAATATAGGATTTTTTTTCAACAGTTAATCAGTTCATCTACACATCATCCCAAACCAGCTTGTAAAGTTGCAGGGCAATCGCTCAAACAATTATTGAGATATCTTGCTTACAAGCTGAAAACACGAAAAAAATCTAAGGGCCATAACTCAAGAAAAAAAATCGGATTTTTTTCAAAAGTTGATCAGTTCATCTACTCATCATCCCCGACAAGTCTGTGAAGTTTCGGGGAAAAACCTCAAATAGTTTTTTAGATATCTTGCTTACAAACTTAAAACGCGAAAAATTTCAAAGGGCCATAACGCAAGAAAAAAATTTCGGATTTTTTTCAAAAGTTAATCAGTTCATCTACTCATCATCCCCAACCAGCATGTAAAGTTTCAGGGCAATAGCTCAAACAGTTTTTGAGATATCTTGCTTACAAGATTTCATAGTATTTTTTGCAAAGGGGCATAACTCAAAAAAGGGGCATAATCCTGACGAGAAAAAAAACACGGGTCAATTATTTTTTCATGAGGAATCCATATATGAAATTTCAAAAACCTAGCACCCATGGTTCTAAAGTTATGCTATGCAGTAACAAGAGGACCATGATGGCCCTGGATCGCTCACCTGATCCATAGAGTAACAAGTGGGCCCCAGGAAGGGCCATTATTGACCCCAGGGTTATAATGTGCATAACGTGAGGGAGGTCTAAAAAGGTGAAGCTTCATACCAAATATCAACAAAAGGCTATAATTTGAACAATTTTGGCAAAGGTCCACTAGATGATGCTACACAACAAATATCAAAGACCTGGGCCTTGCGGTTTCAGAGAAGAAGATATTCCTTACATAAGCCTATGTAAAACCTAATGGCCCCAGGGCAGGGGCATTTATGGCCTCAGGTCTATGATTTAAACAATCTTGATAGAGGTCCTCTAGATGAAGCTTCACACCAAATATCAAAGACCTGGGCCTTGTTGTTTCAGAGAAGAAGATCTTCAAAGATTATCTCTATTATAAGTCTATGTAAAACCAAAGGGCCCTGGGGCGGAGGCATTGTGGCCCCAGGGCTATAATTTCAACAATCTTGGTAGAGGTCCACTAGCTGAAGCTTCATACCAAATGTCAAAGACCTAGGCCTTGTGGTATCAGAGAAGAAGATTTTTCAAGATTTTCCCTATATAAGTCTATGAAAAACCAAAGGGCCCAGGAGCGGGGGCAATTTTGGCCTCAGGGCTATAATTTGAACAATCTTGATAGAGGTCCACAAGATGAAGCTTCATACGAAATATCAAAGACCTGGGCCCTGCAGTTTCAGAAAAGAAGATTTTTAAAGATTTTCCCTATATAAGCCTATGTAAAACCAAAGGGCCCCGGGGCGGGGGCATTTTTGGCCCCAGCACTATAATTTGAACAGTCTTGGTAGGGGTCCACTAGATGAAGCTTCATACCAAATAGCAGAGACCTGGGCCCTGCAGTTTCAGAGAAGAAGATTTTTTAATGATTTTCCCAATATAAGCCCATGTAAAACCAAAGGGCCCTGGGGAGGGGGCATTTTTGGCCCCAGCACTATAATTTGAACAATCTTGGTAGGGGTCCACTAGATGAAGCTTCATACCAAATATCATAGACCTGGGCCTTGCAGTTTCAGAGAAGAAGATTTTTAAAGGTTTTCCCTATATAAGCCTATGTAAAACCAAAGGGCCCCGGGGCGGGGGCATTTTTGGCCCCAGCACTAAAATTTGAACAATCTTGGTAGGGGTCCACTAGATGAAGATTCACACCAAATATCAAAGACCTGGGCCTTGCAGTTTCAGAGAAGAAGATTTTTAAAGGTTTTCCCTATATAAGCCTATGTAAAACCAAAGGGCCTCGGGGCGGGGGCATCTTTGGCCCAAGCACTATAATTTGAACAATCTTGGTAGGGGTCCACCAGATGAAGATTCATACCAAATATCAAAGACCTGGGCCTTGCAGTTTCAGAGAAGAAGATTTTTGAAGATTTTCCCTATATAAGCCCATGTAAAACCAAAGGGCCCCGGGGCGGGGGCATTTTTGGCCCAAGCACTATAATTTGAACAATCTTGGTAGGGGTCCACTAGATGAAGATTCATACCAAATATCGAAGACCTGGGCCTTGCGGTTTCAGAGAAGAAGATTTTTTAAGTTTTTGGTGAAAAAAAATATTTTTGGCTCCTGTGACCTATATGTGCAATGGACCGGAACCATTTGAACAACTTGGAAAAAGGACCACCTAAGGATCATTCCTGTGAAGTTTGGTCAAAATCCGATCAGTGGTTTAGGAGGAGATGTTGTTTGAAGAAATTGTTTACGCACCGATGACAGACAAAAAGTGATCCTAATATAAAACACAAGAGGGCCATGATGGCCCTGGATCGCTCACCTGATCCATAGAGTAACAAGTGGGCCCCGGGGAGGGCCATTATTGACCCCAGAGTTATAATGTGCATTATGTTGAGGGAGGTCTAAAAAGGTGAAGCTTCATACCAAATATCAACAAAGGCTATAATTTGAACAATCTTGGCAAAGGTCCACTAGATGAAGCTACACACCAAATATCAAAGATCTGGGCCTTGCGGTTTGAGAGAAGAAGATTTTTTTAAAGATATTCCCTGCATAAGCCTATGTAAAACCAAATGGCCCCAAGGCAGGGGCATTTTTGGCCTCATGGCTATAATTTAAACAATCTTGATAGAGGTCCACTAGATGAAGCTTCATACCAAATATCAAAGATCTGGGCCTTGCTGTTGCAGAGAAGAAGATTTTCAAAGATTATCTCTATATAAGACTATGTAAAACCAAAGGGCCCCGGGGCGGGGGCATTTTTGGCCCAAGGGCTATAATTTGAACAATCTTGGTAGAGGTCTACTAGATGAAGCTCTATACCAAATATCAAAGACATGGGCTTTGCAGTTTCAGAGAAGATTTTTAAATATTTCCCTATATAAGTCTATGTAAAACCAAAGGATCTCAGGGGGGGGGGGGGGGGGGGGGGCATTTTTGCTATAATTTGAACAATCTTGATAGAGGTCCAATAGGTGAAATTTCCCACCAAATATCAAAGCCCTAGGTCTTGTTGTTTCATAGAAGAAGATTTTTAAAGATTTTCCCTATAAATGTCTATGTAAAACCAAAGGGCCACCAGGCGGAGGCATTTTAGTTCTCAGGGCTATAATTTGAACAATCTTGGTAGAGGTCCACTAGCTGAAGCTTCATACCAAATATCAAAGACCTAGGCCTTGTGGTTTCAGAGAAGAAGATTTTTCAAGATTTTTCCTATATAAGTTTATGTAAAACCAAAGGGCCCCGGAGCGGGGGCATTTTTGGCCCCAGGGCTATAATTTGAACAATCTTGGAAGAGGTCCACAAGATGAAGCTTCATACCAAATATCAAACACATGGGCCTTGCAGTTTCAGAGAAGAAGATTTTTAAAGAATTTCCCTATATAAGCCAATGTAAAACCAAAGGGCCCCGGAGCGGGGGCATTTTTGGCCCCAGCACTATAATTTGAACAATCTTGGTAGGGGTCCACTAGATGAACCTTCATACCAAATATCAAAGACCTTGGCCTTGCTGTTTCAGAGAAGAGGATTTTTAAAGATATTCCCTATATAAGCCAATGTAAGGGGCGGGGGCATTTTTCGCCCAAGCACTATAATTTGAACAATCTTGGTAGGGCTCCGGGGCTGGGGCATTTTTGGCCCCAGCACTATAATTTGAACAATCTTGGAAGGGGTCCACTAGATGACTCCTCATACCAAATAGCAAAGACCTGGGCCTTGCAGTTTCAGAGAAGAAGATTTTTAAAGATTTTCCCTATATAAGCCTATGTAAAACTAAAGGACCCCGGTGCAGGGGCATTTTTGGCCCCAGCACTATAATTTGAACAATCTCGGTAGGGGTCCACTAGATGAAGCCTCATACCAAATTCCAAAGACCTGGGCCTTGCAGTTTCAGAGAAGAAGATTTTTAAATATTTTCCCTATATAAGCCTATGTAAAACTAAAGGGCCCCGGGGTGGGGGCATTTTTGGCCCCAACACTATAATTTGAACAATCTTGGTAGGGGTCCACTAGATGAACCTTCATACCAAATATCAAAGACCTGGGCCTTGCGGTTTCAGAGAAGAAGATTTTTAAAGATTTTCCCTATATAAGCCCATGTAAGGGGCGGGGGCATTTTTTGCCCAAGCACTATAATTTGAACAATCTTGGTAGGGGTCTACTAGATGAAACTTTATGCCAAATATCAAAGACCTGGGCCTTGCAGTTTCAGAGAAGAAGATTTTTTAAATTTTTGGTGAAAAAAATCTATTTTTGGCTCCTGTGACTTATATGTGCAACGGACCGGAACCATTTGAACAACTTTGAAAGGGGACCACCTAAGGACCATTCCTGTGAAGTGTGGTCAAAATCTGATCAGTGGTTTAGGAGGAGATGTTGTTTGAAGAAATTGTTTACGGACGGACGGACTCACGCACGCACGGACTGACGACGGACAAAAAGTGATCCCAAAAGCTCACCTCGTCATTTCATGACAGGTGAGCTAATAAAACCAAAGGGTCTCGGGGTGGGGGCATTTTTGGCCCCAGGGCTATAATTTTAATAATCTTGATAGAGGTCCACTAGATGAAATTTCACACCAAATATCAAAGACCTATGACTTGTGGTTTCACAGAAGAAAATTTTTAAAGATTTTCCCTATATAAGTCTATGTAAAACCAAAGGGCCCCGGGGCGGGGCCATTTTTGGTCTTTGGGCTATAATTTGAACAATCTTTGTAGAGGTCTACTAGATGAAGCTTCATACCAAATATCAAAGACCTAGGCCTTGTGGTTTCAGAGAAGAAGATTTTTCAAGATTTTCCCTATAGAAGTCTATGTAAAACCAAAGGGCCCCGGAGTCGGGGCATTTTTGGCCCGAGGGCTATTATTTGAACAATCTTGGTAGGGGTCCACAAGATGAAGCTTCATACCAAATATCAAAGACCTGGGCCTTGCAGTTTCAGCGAAGAAATTTTTAAAGATTTTCCCATTATATAAGCCTATGTAAAACCAAAGGGTCCCGGGGTGGGGGCATTTTGGTCCCCAGCACTTTAATTTGAACAATCTTGGTAGGGGTCCACTAGATGAAGCTTCATTCCAAATAGCAAAGACCTGGGCCGTGGGGTTTCAGAGAAAAAGATTTTTAAAGATTTTCCCTATATAAGCCCATATAAAACCAAAGGGCCCTGGGGCAGGGGCATTTTTGGCCCGAGCACTATTGTTCGAACAATCTTGGTAGGGGTCCACTAGATGAAGCTGCTTAACAAATATCGAAGACCTGGGCCATGCGGTTGCAGAGAAGAAGATTTTTAAAGATTTTCCCTATATAAGCCCATGTAAAACCAAAGGGCCCCGTGGCGGGGGCATTATTGGCCCCAGCACTATAATTTGAACAATCTTGGTAGGGGTCCACTAGATGAAGCTTCATATCAAATATCAAAGACCTGGGCCTTGTGGTTCCAGAGAAGAAGATTTTTCAAGATTTTCCCTATATAAGCCCATGTAAAACCAAAGGGGGGGGGGGGGGCATCTTTGGCCCCAGCACTATAATTTGAACAATCTTGGTAGGGGTCCACTAGATGAAGCTTCAAACCAAATATCAAAGACCTGGTCCTTGTGGTTTCAGAGAAGAAGATTTTTTAAGTTTTCGGTGAAAAAAATCTATTTTTGGCTCTTGTGACCTAGATGTGCAACGGACCGGAACCATTTGAACAACTTTGAGAGAGGACCATCTAAGCATCATTCCTATGAAGTATGGTCAAAATCAGATCAGTGGTTTAGGAGGAGATGTCATTTAAAGAAATTGTTTACGCACGGATGACAGACAAAAAGTGATCCTAATATAAAACACAAGAGGGCCATGATGGCCCTGGATCGCTCACCTGATCCATAGAGTAACAAGTTGGACCCGGGGAGGGCCATTATTAACCCCAGGGCTATAATGTGCATAATGTTCAGAGACGTCTAAAAAGGTGAAGCTTCATACCAAATATCAAAGACCTGGGCCTTGCAGTTTCAGAGAAGAAGATTTTTTAAGTTTTTGGTGAAAAAAATCTATTTTTGGCAAAGGTCCACTAGATATGCTACATACCAAATATCAAAGACCTGGACCTTGCGGTTTCAGAGAAGAAGATTTTTATTAAAGATATTCCCTACATAAGCCTATATAAAACCAAATGGCTCCAGGGCGGGGGCATTTTTGGCCTCAGGGCTATAATTCAAACCATATTGATAGAGGTCCAGTAGAGGAAGCTTCACACCAAATATCAAAGACCTGGGCTTTGCTGTTTCAGAAGAAGATTTTTAAGGAATATCTCTATATAAGTCTATGTAAAACCAAAGGGCCCCAGGTCGGGGGCAGTTTTGACCCTAGCACTATAATTTGAACAATCTTGGTAGGGGTCCACTAGATGAAACTTCATACCAAATAGCAAAGACCTGGCCCTTGGGGTTTCCGAGAAGAAGATTTTTAAAGATTTTCCCCATATAAGCCCATGTAAAACCATAGGGCCCCGGGGCGGTGGCATTTTTAGCCGAGCACTATAATTTGAACAATCTTGGTAGGAGTCCACTAGATGAAGCTTCATACCAAATAGCAAAGACCTGGGCCTTGTGGTTTCAGAGAAGAAGATTTTTAAAGATTTTCCCTATATAAGCCCATTTAAAACAAAAGGGCCCCGGAGTGTGTGTGTGTGTGTGTGTGTGTGTGTGTGTGGGGGGGGGGGGGGGGGGGGGGGAAAGAAGGACCATGGATGTGTGGGATGAAGCTTCATACCAAATATCAAAGACATGGGCCTTACGGTTTTAGAGAAGAAAATTTTTAAAGGTTTTCCCTATATAAGCCCATGTAAAACCAAAGGGCCCCGGAGCGGGGGCATATTTGACCCCAGCACTATAATTTGAACAATCTTGGTAGGGGTCCCCTAGATGAAGCTTCATACCAAATATCAAAGACCTGGGCCTTACGGTTTCAGAGAAGAAGATTTTTAAAGCTCTTCCCTATATAAGCCCATGTAAAACCAAAGGGCCCTTGAGCGGGGGCATTTTTGGCCCCAGCACTATAATTTGAACAATCTTGGTAGGGGTCCACTAGATGAAGCTTCATACCAAATATCAAAGACCTGAGCCTTGCGGTTTCAGAGAAGAAGATTTTTAAAGATTTTCCCTATATAAGCCCATTTAAAACCAAAGGGCCCCGGAGCGGGGGCATTTTTGGCTCCAGCACTATAATTTGAACAATCTTGGTAGGGGTCCACTAGATGAAGCTTCATACCAAATATCAAAGACCTGGGCCTTACGGTTTCAGAGAAGAAAATTTTTAAAGATTTTCCCATTATAAGCCCATGTAAAACCAAAGGGCCCCGGAGCGGGGGCATTTTTGACTCCAGCACTATAATTTGAACAATCTTGGTAGGGGTCCACTAGATGAAGCTTCATACCAAATATCAAAGACCTGGGCCTTAGGGTTTCAGAGAAGAAGATTTTTAAAGATTTTCCCTATATAAGCCCATGTTAAACCAAAGGGCCCCGGAGCGGGGGCATTTTTGGCCCCAGCACTATAATTTTAACAATCTTGGTAGGGGTCCACCAGATGAAGCTTCATACCAAATATCAAAGACCTGGGCCTTGTGGTTTCAGAGAAGAAGATTTTTTAAGTTTTCGGTGAAAAAAATCTGTTTTTGGCTCCTATGACCTAGATGTGCAACGGACCGGAACCATTTGAACAACTTTGAAAGGGGGCCACCTAAGGATCATTCCTGTGAAGTTTGGTCATAATCCGATCAGTGGTTTAGGAGGAGATGTCGTTTAAAGAATTGTTTACGGACGCACGCACGGACGGACGGACGCACGACGGACGAAAAGTGATCCCAAAAGCTCACCTCGTCACTACGTGACGGTGAGCTAAAAATGTTGATGGATAGACGGGCAGATGGACAGACGGACGGACGGACGGACGGACAGACAGGGCATTACTATACGGCACACGGTCACATTATGGTTATTATTTCTGCTAAGTAATACTTAAATCCATCCAGGTATAAGAAAGTTATAGATTGGACACAATAAAAAAAGACGCTTTTTTGACCTTTTATCTCTAAGTATGACCTTGACCTTTGAGGTACGGCTGTGGGTCTTGCGTGTGACACTTCGTCACATTATGGTTAACATTTCTGCCAAGTAATATTTAAATCCATCCAGGAATAATAACAAAGTTATTAATTGGACACAGGAAAGACCCTTTTTTGACCTTTAACCTCTAAGTATGACCTTGACCTTTGAGGTACGGACCTGAGTCTTGCGCGCAACAATCCATCACATTATGGTTAACATTTCTGCCAAGTAATATTTAAATCCATCCAGGAATAAGAAAGTTATGGAGGATAAAAAAATTTGTGGACGGACAGACGGACAGACAGACAGACGGACGGACAGAGTGATTACTATAGGGCACCCACACTTTCAGTGGAATAAGAAAGTTATGGAGGATAAAAAAATTTGTGGACGGACAGACGGACAGACAGACAGACAGACGGACGGACAGAGTGATTACTATAGGGCACCCACACTTTCAGTGCGGGGCCCTAATTATAAAGTCTCCCAAATGAACCCCTATATCCAAATGAGCATCCATCTGGACTCAGTATCTAAAACATTAGGCCTTTTATTAAGTAGAGGGTGTAGCGCATGGACCCAATGGAGCCCTGGCTGGTATCACTAAATGCATCTTATCATATAGAATAAATATTGTGTAGCAGTGGGGATCTGTATACCAGTTATAAGGCCTCTTAAGCGGTAGAGGGGTTGGGGCATGTCCTGTTGATCCCAGGAAAACCCAAGATTGTTGTCCCTATAAGGACCAAGAATATATATATATATGGTTTATGGGTGGGAATCTGAATGGTTTCTGATATATGAGGCCCTTCTATGACGTGGAGAGGAGAGGAATGGCCCCAGCGACCCCCAAGTGGGTGTGCTATTGATAAAGAACAAGAACATATATGATTATGGGGTGGGGATTCGAGCGGTTTCTGAAATATATGGCCTTTTAAAGTGGAGGGGCGGGGCGCATTGCCGTAGCACAAAGTGACCCCCAGGTTGGTGTGACTGAACGAGTCTTATCATAAGGAACAAGAATATTATAGTTTATGGGTGGGGATCTGAATGATTTCTGAGAAATATGGCTTTTAATGAAGTAAAGCAGTGGGGAATGACCCAGGCAGTCCGGATGACTCCCAAGCTAGTGTTATTTGAATGTGTCTTATCACAAAGAAGATAATTATATATGGTTTAGGGGTGGGGCTCCGAACAGTTTCTGTTCCTTTTGTATAGCCTTTTGTGAAGTGGTTGTAATATCCGGTTTACTTTCACTGAACCAGCCGTACTGTTATCGCGTGACGTTACGTTGCTAACGTTAGTATAATAGTAACACGGTTGTGTATCCGGTCTCTATTATACTATTAAACTACAGGAAACCTACAATGTCTTAGTCATTTCATTGGCGACGAGGATAAAACAGAACCCAGGAAGAGGGAAGTGAGACGGCTCGGAGGACACAGAGAGCCGCGAGTTCAAGGATTTGTAAGCTACGGCGCCTGAAAAAGGAAGTAGCATAGACCTAGATAAGAACAACAGAGGAATAGCCAAACGCAAATGACCAGATACGGACTAGACATGAGTGAAAACGAGATGGTAACAATAATAACAGAATCAAGAAACTTAAGGGCTTTGCCATTTAGGCCATCCGAAGATCAGCTCTCTACCGGGAAGGCTTGGGAAGAGTGGCTAGAAGGAATAGAAAGAGAATTCCGTTACTTTAAAATCACAAACTCCTTAGACAAAAAAGATGCATTGATTATTTATGGTGGACAAGAAATAGCTCGGCTAGAGAAAAGTTTGCCAGATCCTGATGGAGACTTGGATGCCTACCAAAAACTGCGGAAGAAAGTTAATGACTATTTCGTCCCGACGAGGAACAAACATTATGCGCGTTACATGTTCCTAAAAATGAGACCAGAAATGGGCGAATCTACTGTTGCATATGCTACACGTTTGCGAGGAAAAGCGCACGATTGTGATTTCGGAGGCAGCTGTGACGAAAGAATATTGGAACATATAATTCAGACAATAGACAACGAATATTTGATCCAGAAATGTATTTCTAGAGCATGGACATTGCAAGAGTTCCTTTCAGAAGCTGGTCAAATAGAAGATATTGCAGGTCAAGTCCATGATATGGTGGAACATACACAAGTCAAAAGATACGTTGCAAGAATAGGTAAGCACAGCAGAGACAGAAGAAGCGAAAGAAACCTTAGATCTGACGAGAAAGAGAGGATCCGATTATGCGGATATTGTGGATATCCAGACAATCATGTAGAGATTGAAGACTGCCCAGCATATGGACAAAAATGCCATAAATGCCAGAAATTCAATCATTTTGCGGCAGTCTGTAAATCAGACCGCTACAGGGAACAAACATGTCAAGAACCCAGGAGAAGGTGCCACACACTAGGTGACAGTAGGATAAAGAAAACAGCGGAAGAGGTGGACAGTAAAGATAGTTCTGAGGATGAATTTGTTACACGGTCTATGGCACATATGACAATCAAGAAATTACAAAACATAAGCCTCTCAAAAGGAAAGGATGCGGATTTCATCAATCATAATAATCGGGAAAGCAGTCGAAGATACCTGCAGAAGACAGATCCATGGAGGAAAAATGATGGACAAAAAGAAATGACAAGAAGCTTAAGGCTTGAACACCAAGAGGAAATCTTACAGCTTCGATTAGATCTCGAGAAGCAAACAAAAACTCTAGAAGCCAAATTCGAACAGACGATAAAGATGCTCATAGAGGAAATGAACGTAAAAATGAAACAAGGAAATGATGATAATTCTGACGTTGGCAGAGAGATGGCCATGTGTTCTAGAACAGCATTCACGGAAAAGAACACTGATACGGAAAAAATGAAAAGTAAATTCGGTAAAAAATTTCTTCACTGTCAGACAAACAAAGAAGTCTCTGACAGATACAAAAAACCAGACATGAGAAATATCCAGCGAGATGACTGGTGGGAAAATGCTATACGACAAACTGCCGCGCGAGAGGGGAACAACGAAACTGACACATTCGGCACTCATTCTGACCTAAGAAAGATGGGAGAGGACAGAGAACAGGCACAAAGCATCCAGCCATTTCCCGTGAAACATAACAGAACATTACAGAGAGACTCTGCCAGTTAGTATACAGTGAACTAAAGAAGAACTTTTGACTACTAAAAAGCAACACTACATTTTGTCGACTAATGAATTAGTTTTGATCATTTATAATGTTTAGTTACTTGCAAACTTTTGTAAAAATGGGAGAAATGTAATATCCGGTTTACTTTCACTGAACCAGCCGTACTGTTATCGCGTGACGTTACGTTGCTAACGTTAGTATAATAGTAACACGGTTGTGTATCCGGTCTCTATTATACTATTAAACTACAGGAAACCTACAATGTCTTAAGTCATTTCAGTGGTGGGGTGGGGCAAGGCCCTGGCTTGGCCCTGAAGACCTCCAGGTTGACGTCAATGAATGTGTCTAATCATAAGGACAACAATATATATGGTTAGGGGTGGGGATCTGTAAGGTTTCCAAGATATTGGGTCTTTAATGAAATGAAGGGGTGGGGCACAATTCCGGCACATCCTGGGGGACCCCAAGGTTAGAGTCAATGAATGCGTCTAATCAGAAGAAACAAGAATATATAAGGTTTTGGGGTGGGGATCTGAATGGTTTCTGAGATAAATGGCCTTTGTGAAGTGGAGGGGTGGGGCAAGGTCTCAGCACACCCAGGAAGACCCCCAAATTGGTGTCAATGAATGAGTCTCTTCATAAGGAACAAGAATATATAGGGTTTAGGGGTGGGGATCTGTAAGGTTTCCAAGATATTGGGTCTTTTATGAAATGGGAGGGGGTGGGGCATGACCCCGGCACAAGCCGGGGGACCCCCAGGCTGATATCACTGAATGCGTCTTATCATAAGGAACAAGAATATATATGGTTTTGGGGTGGGGATCTAAATGGTTTCTGAGATATATGGCCTTTTGTGAAGAAGAAGGGGTGGGGCAAGGCCCAGGCACACCCCAGGAGACCCCCAAGTTGGTGTCAGTGAATGTATATTTTCATAAGGAACAAGAATATATATGGTTTAGGGGTGGGGATCTGTAAGGTTTCCAAGATATTGGGCCTTTTATGGAATGGATGGGTTGGGGCATGACCCCGGCATGTACCGGGGGACCCCCAGGTTGGTGTCACTGAATGCATCTTATCATAAGGAACAAGAATATATATGGTTTTGGGGTGGGGATCTAGATGGTTTCCGAGTTATATGGCCTTTTATGAAGTGGAGGGGGTGGGGCATGGCCCCGGCTTAACCTGGGGGACCCCAATGTTGGCATTA
This sequence comes from Lucinisca nassula, assembly GCA_963580285.1. NCBI lineage: Eukaryota > Metazoa > Mollusca > Bivalvia > Lucinida > Lucinidae > Lucinisca > Lucinisca nassula. Next base: position 82,226,442 of record OY757025.1, read on the forward strand.
AAGCATATGACTGAGAGACATTTAATCAAGGAACATTTCTATAAAGTTTTGTCAAAATATCTGCAATAACTTGGCAGCAGATGCCATTTTTCAATTTTCCACATTATAAGTCTATGGAAAATCTAAGTTGCCATAGCAACAAAACTAAAGAGCCGAATTTCATAAAAAAACACAAAACCTGTAAAGGCAAATATGGTGAATATTTTCATAAACTCTCAACCTCATTGAGCATACGGTTCCTGAGGAGATGATTTTTTAAGTATTTTTTTTTTCTATTTTTTTTCAATTTGGTTTCCATTGCAACCAATACAAATGAGCAGTAGGCCTAAAATCATATGGCAGATAGTAGATTGCCTAAGGAATATTTCTATGAAAGTTTTGTCAAAATATCTGCAATGACTTGGCAGTAAATGCCAATTTTAGATTTTCCCCATTATAAGTCTATGGGAACTCTAAGTTGCCATAGCAACCAAACCAATAAGCTGAATTTCATAAAAAAAACACAAACTTTCAATCCCCCAACCCAAGGATGCTACAGATGAAATTTGGGCCCAATCGGCCTAGCGGCTTCAGCGGAGATGTCGTTTAAAAGTGTTGACGTCACCAGACGCAGACGACGGACAACTGCCTATCCTATAAGCTCACCCGGAGCCTTCGGCTCTGGTGAGCCTAAAACACAAACTTTCAATCCCCCAGCACAAGGATGCTACAGATGAAATTTGGGCTGAATCGGCCCAGTGGTTTCAGATAGATGTCGTTTGAAAGTGTTGATGCCAGAGGACGCAGACGACGACGGACAACTGCCAATCCTATAACCACCCCGGGAGCCTTTGGCTCTGGTGAGCTAAAAACAAAACCTGTAAAGGCAAATATGGTGAATAGTTTCATAAAGTCTCAGCCTCCTAGAGCATATGGTTTCTGAGAAGATGAGTTTTTAAGTATTTCTTTTTTTTTTTCATTTTGGTTTCCATGGCAACCACTGAGTCCATCTTATCATAAGGAACAAGAATATATATGGTTTAGGGGTGGGGATCTCAATGGTTTCCGAGATAAATGGCATTTTATGAAGTGGAGGGGGTGGGGCATGTCCCCGGCACATCCCGGGGGACCCCCAGGTTGGTGTCACTTCATGCATCTTAGCATAAGGAACAAGAATATAATATAGTTTAGGGGTGGGGATCTGAATGGTTTCTGAGATAAATGGCATTTTATGAAATAGAGGGGGCAGGGCATGTCTCCGGCACAACCCGGGGGATCCCCAGGTTGGTGTCACTTAATGCATCTTATCATAAGGAACAAGAATATATATGGTTTAAGGGTTGGGATCTGTAAGGTTTCTGAGATATAAGGCATTTTATGAAGTGGAGGGGGCAGGGCATGGCCCCGGCACAACCTAGGGGACCCCCAGGTTGACATAAAAGCATATGGCTGAGAGAAGTTTACTCAAGGAACATGTTTATGTAAGTTTTGTCAAAATATCTGCAATGACTTGGCAGTAAATGCCATTTTTCAGTTTTCCAATGGAAATGGAAAAGTCAATGGAAACTCTAAGTTGCCAAAGCAACAAAACTAAAAGGCCAAATTTCATAAAAAACACAAAACCTGTAAAGGCAAATATGGTGAATATTTTCATATAGTCTCAGCCTCCTAGAGCATATGGTTTCTGAGGAGATGATTTTTTAAGTATTTTTTGCATTTTGGTTTCCATGGCAACCAACAAAAATGAGCAGAAGGCCTAAAATCATACGGCAGATAGTAGATCGCCTATGGAACATTTCTTTGAAAGTTTTGTCAAAATATCTGCAGAGGCTTGGCAGTAAATGCCATTTTTCTATTTTCCCCATTATAAGTCTATGGGCACTCTAAGTTGCCATAGCAACCAAACTAATAAGCCGATTTTCATTAAAAACACAAACTTTCAATCCCACTGCCTAAGGATGCTACAGATGAAATTTGGGCTGAATCGGCCCAGTGGCTTCAGAGGAGATGTCGTTTGAAAATGTTGACGAAGACGACGCAGACGCAGACACAGACGCAGACGACGACGACGGACAACTGCCTATCCTATAAGCTCCCCCGGAGCCTTCGGCTCTGGTGAGCTAAAAATTTGAGAGAATTTGCCTCTCCTGAAAGATATATCCATGCACCTTGCTTGATTCATTGATTCATAAGTAAACGCTGCTACACAATGATGAGAATTGGAAGTAACCCAAACAATAAGAAAATCTAGTCGGACTAGTCCCAATGACCATATACCTCTTTATAACTTTTTATTTTTATTTTAGAATGACAGCTTAACCCTTTTTGTACCAAATGAAATCTTCCTCCTTATATATAGCAGCTGTCCATTTCAAAATTTAGGGGTGTCAGGTAGTGTTTTCTTCAAAATCTATTTGGAAAATGACTAAACTTTTAGCAAACAGTGGAGGCCCTGATCAGACGCCGCATTCTGCAGCGTCTGATCTGGCCCTGCACTCTTTGCCAGGGTACCCGTTTTGGGATTTTCGGTACAAAATGGGTTAAAGATAAATCCCAAAATGGTTGCATCCAAACCAAAAGTTTATATTTCTAATGTACTTGCGTTTGTTATGCAATGTCTGATTGGATGTCAATAATTTACGACAATATATTCCGCAATATACTGTCGGAAAACCAGACATCATCATGTAAAGTTGCCTTTCATTGGCTGGTACTTGGTTTTACGCAGCTCACAGCACTTGCCGTTTTGAGCAAAATAGTACAATTTTAGTAAGTGCATTAGAATGGGGAGAACAATATTGAAAATTGTCATGGGGGGGGGGGGGGGGGGAACAATATTGAAAATTGTCATGGGGGGGGGGGGGGGGGGGGGATCATCATTTTTACGGTTTTATGGTGATGTGTCAAATTCCTGACCATAGAACCACGATTTACCTCCCCAGATGGCAATTTTAAATATAGTTATCCCCATATTATATGTTATGTGTATGCGTGTTTGGGTTTTATGTCCCACCAACAAGTTAGGGAGGTCAGGACCTAGGTTAAAGACTCATCCGAAAGTCTTGGGAAGCCTGCAATCGAACCCATCACCCCTGATTTGAGGAAAGTAGCTTAACCACTACACCACGGAGGCTTCTCATTTATATGCTATATGTAAATGATAATATATGAATATGTTATATATGAATGATTTGTTTGTTTGATTTGTGGTTTTGTGTCCCCGTCAACACGGTATAGGTCATTTTGGAGACGTTGCTTCCAATTTTGTGGGACTTTTACCCAACACTGAGATGAAATGACATCTCAAGGTTATATATGAATGCTCATTTACATGTATGTTATATATAAACTTATCATATTTCTGCTGATAAACAGTCCACACACTTTTGTTTGGATAATAGTTTGTCTGTCATTTCTGACAATGACGAGTCTTGATCACATATGAGAAATTCCGCAGTTTGTGTGTTCTAAGATGACTGATTAGACTGATTCTCTTGGATACATAAAATATTGATTACTGGCATACTGGGGGGAAAAAGGTCATAAATTGTTCTTTTTCTTTTGAAATGGTTACAATGTTTCTGTATAGTTAGATAGCAGCCGTCAACAATTATAGCTCTGAATGTCATGGTAAACTGGGTGTTATAAAGAAGTTGTTTAACCCTTGACCTGCTGAATATTTAAATATGCCACACCCACTACCGATTATCAACCAATCAGATTACTTGATGCAAATTATTGCGATAAATTCATAAACTGAATGACAAACAATGAAGATCCTGATCAGACGGCTTCCGGCTTCTTCAGAAGCCATCTGATCTGGATCTGCATTGTTTGAAAGATAAGACATATCCGGGTTCAGCAGAAGAAGGGTTATTAAAGCATGATAAAAATAAGAGGTATAGGTATGTTCCCATTACTTAGAGGTGCAAAATGAAGAAATAGCTCGGAGATACACCATAACCTCTTTATAACACTATTTTTGAAGTCCAAAGCAGAAACCTTATTAATGCACAATCATGTTATATCCAAACAAACATTTATAGATTATAAAGTATAGACAAAAGATGACCATAAACATAAATGGTCATTTTTTCTAAATATTTTATATTTTTTTCATCAATTTTGAACTAAGCCAATACCATGTTAAGGGACAGTGTTATAAAGAGGCTGTGGTGTATTTTCAAGTTTACTGAAAGATGACAGATGTAACATGAATGAATGTTCTTCAAGGTTTCATCTATTGTTTTCAGAGGCAGATAACTCGGATAGAAAGGACTTGCTTCATAGTGTTTTCCTTTATTGATCAGTTTATTTTTTATTTTTCTTATTTTTTTTTTTCAGTATTCTAGTTTAAGAGCCTAGTCAGCATGGTCATGCCAAGCCAGTCAGTTAACCACACCTTCCTAGGAAGGCTTAGATCTGGGAGGCAAGACCTTGTAAGAGACCTCGTAAGTCCTTTATCAGTACAGAGCACATTCTTTGGCCAGTAACTGATGACTTTTCTTGTTTAATCAGCAAAAGGGCAGCCTCTATAGCTCAGTGGTCAGCACATTTGACTTATGATCAAGAGGTTTGGGGGGGGGGGGGGGGGGGGGGGGTTTGAATCCGGCCACTGGAGGTGAAGTCTGTCCTTGGGCAAGACGTGTAATACCACTGCCCAACTCCACTCAGGTGTAAATGGGTAGCAGTGGTGTAAAAGTCACTGCCTCTCTTGCATATGATAACACCCGGAATGAGTGTTCGAGAGCGATTCAAATAAGCTTGAAGCTTTCATCACAATCAAACTAAAATAAATTAGTATAAACAAAAAGGGAGCAGGTAACCACAGCAAATATTTCACGATCAATCTTATTTTGGGAGAATGCTGCCTGACACAGGGACAGAACTAAAAACATACCCTGAACACCAGCAAGACACACTTTTAAGCTGTAGGTACCAGCTTTAACGTTCTTAAACTGCTCCTCAGCAAATCCTTTCCATTAATATAAGAGTAATGCTGCTTAGGTCAGTGTTTCCCTTGAATGAATATCCATTCACCTATTAGGCAAGATGACATTTATGAGACAGAATTTGCACACTTTACCAGAATATTGCATTTCAGTTAAAAATGTTCCTTTGATCTTTAGAGTACTGTTGCTAAAAAAATCTGACTGAATGTCCAAACAAATGGCAACCAAAGGTTCAAAACTACATACTAGAACTTTGATCATTGAAAAATGCTTATACTTTTCCAGCAAATACAACAGTGTTGGATCAGCTAACATTTTGACCACTAATTATCATTCGGTCACTGATGAGGCTTTATTAGCCGAAACTACGTAGTATGGCCCATCTTCTTTCTTATGAATGTTTTCATTGCTCTTAAAGGAACTCATTTTTGATTTTTATTTGTTAAGTTTTTGTTTGTTTGATTTGAGGTTTAACATCCCTGTCAACACTGTTAAGGTCATTTTGG